>BQNB010007424.1:0-83242 GCA_026074375.1 Tanacetum coccineum | reverse complement strand
AAAATCCTGAGTTAGCAGAAAAGTATTCGATTTCCTCAAGGGAATAATAGAAGGGGGTGTATAATGGCAATCCATTTTCTGAATAGATTGTCTTGCATTTTTCAAAATTTTTGTTGTTAGCTCGCCATTCAACTTCATTAGCTAATGTTTTTACCTTTCCATCAAGACCTTGGATAATTTTGTCGTGAGTTTCTCGGCTGGCTTTTGTACTTTGGTAAAATTTCTTTAACCATTCGTCTTGCTCAGCTTGTCTCTTAGATGCTTCCTCTATGTATTTATTGATTACTTCAGTTAGGCTGGGTCTTTTTTCTTCTGATGAGGGCTGGTCATATCTTCTTTTATTAAATCTACCGTCATATTTGTTATTTAGGAAAGGTTGACTGAATTCTCCATATTTAACTTCTTCCATTCCCTTAACTTCCTCGTTAAGAGGACAGTCTTTATCAAGGTGAGCTCCTTCGCAGGTTTGGCATCCTACTTGAATAGCGTGAACATTCTCTTTTAGTTTCTTCATGTCTCGACCTAGGTTTTCTAATTAGTTCACGATAGCAACTGTAACACCCCAATTTTTACATTATAGCAGCGAAAGCTAATCTAGGTATTACTTCATGGATACAACAATCATAATCATAGAAAACGACTAAAAAGAGACGTTTTTGGAAAATTTAGTTATCATTCATTATAATCAGAGTTTTTACAAAATGCAGGTCCCACAATCTAAAGATAACGTTATCATTCATTTAAAATCAGAGTTTTTATAAAGGCAGGATCCCAAATCTAGTTACATATAATGTGAATGATAAAACAAAAAGGAATTTTTTTTACCATCTTCTGTGCATGTCACTCCATGCCATAAGTTGCATCATTACCTGGATAAACAAGCTAAAAAGTCAACAAAAAATGGTTTGAGTAAAATTCATAAGGTTTGTGGATAGTTGTTAAACAATACATATCAATTCATGCTTAAAAAGGCCCAATTCAACCCAAAACGAATCAAAAATGGCAAAAAGATGCTTGTTAATCCTGATGTTTTATGTGTGGCAGGTATGGATAAGTCAAATATCCGCAAGAAATCAGTAAAAAACAAACACGAGAACGGATGAGTGATCAAGAAGCTAAAGAAAACAAAGCCCGAAGCCAAGAGAGATCAGCATAATCCTACTAACAGTCAGACTGCAGCTAAACCACAAGTCTACCAAAGCCCAACTCCATTGATTTAATAAATATTCAAGGGTTTATTCAGCATATTTATGAAAAGTTGTTTTTAAACCTGAAAGTGATTGCCAAACACAAGGCCAGATATGGTAATTACCTACCAACTCAATCTCTCTCTCTCTCTCTGCTGCGGGTCCATATACCCGGGTCAAATAAACCCGTGGACCATCTCTCAACCAATCATATCATTTGCCCCAACCCGACTTAACCAACACTAACTACCGACCAACCCGCGTATGTTATAATAACCTACTAACATTTACTGTTCCTCATTACCCCCAATTCAGAATAAACTTACACACACACAACGAACACACTCAAAACACCATGAACCCTAGTCATGTCAAATCTTTTACGCCACAACCAAATTAACATAGGGTTAATGATTCCCCCTCAACACCCCTTTAACCCATAGCATCCATTGCACTATCAATCATAAACCCAACCCAATCCACCCTGGCAAAATAAAACGATCTCATTGGTCAAGTTGCGTGGGAGTGAGTGTATACACTCACATAACTAACACACATATGCCACGTCAACGATCCGGGTTTATACAACTTTAATCCAACGGCTTACGTTGCTAGATCAAGGAGAGAGAAATGATGAAGGGTCAAGATGAAAAGGATAGAAGGATCTAGAGAGGAGGATGAGCTCAAGCCTTCGGTAATAAAATACCCCTCAATCCAGCAGTTAAAAAAAAATAAAAAAATTTAGGTTTAATTTTTTCATATTGTAATCTTCATTTTAATGTATATGTATATTTTGTTTGTCACAGATTGTAAGCAACATTATTTCATTTTAGAATAAAAAGTAAGTATTTCCATAAGAAAGTTTGTGTCTCTATTTAAATTCTGTTTAAAAGTGAATGATGTGGTTGTGTGTTGTTATTTCTGTTAAATGATGAAGGCTTGATACCTATTGGAATTGGATGGCTGCTATGGTATCAAGGGTTTTAGAGCTGAGGGTCAGCCCCCCTCAAAATTAGATTGATGTTGTTTTTTTGACTTTAGAGCTTGATGTGAATAAGCCATAAGCTCATATTAAGCCTGTTAAGACTTTCCTGTTTCATATGTGGAAAGCCAAGTAACACCTTTATCTTTTAACTTCCTTCAGTTCAATTTATTTAAAAAATGGTGCTTAACTTTTATGCTTTTTGAAATCTGTTAGTTAGTTTGATTACAGTTTGGAAGGTTGATTTGAAATAAGCAGATTTAATTAAGTAGTTATATCTGTCCATAAGGTTTTGAAGGTAATTTGATTAAATCAGCTCTAGGTAAAAGTTTGTAAGTCTGATAACTTAGTAGAAGCTTATCAGCAATCATAAGCCCATATAGCTTATTTAAAATAAGTCCAGAGTTAAAGTCTAATAAGTTTCAGCTTTTTAGTTTGGTTAAAAAAGCTCGTGTAATAAAAACGGATCTGATTTGTAATTGAGATTAGATGTTTCAGGGGCCTGTCCATGCATTTTTTTTTTAATAGTTTCTTAGTTTAAATTTACATTAGTTGTTCCTTCGTTAGTAGCTCAGTTAATCCTTTGTTATTAGGTAGTTAGAATTGTTACGGTATCCCCTAAGGTTAAGGGACTGCTTATCTGACAATTGAATCAAACTTTTGTGTATTTCATAAAACTTAAATATTAGGCGCCACCTGCCTAACCCCACCTTTACTCGTGTCACTTTTAACCCATGTATTTGGAAAGATTTCATAAGCATAATAAAAATAGTTTTTTTATAATAATAAATTAGGTTTTTATGTTAATTACTTAAATTAGTTTAAAACTTACTCATTAAAAATTAGGGCTTTTAATAAAGTTAATTTTCTATCCTGCATTATTTCTTTTATAAAAAATATTTATATATAATTTTTTAGTATAAGTTTTATATTATTTAAAAATTAATTACTTCAAATTTGTTTTCTCAAACAGTTAATTTTCAATCCTTTCTAGTTTTTTTTAATTTTCAACTTTAATTTTAAAATTTTAATCTTTTAGAATAAAAAATAAGTAATAAAAAATGTATTTCCTCATCTTTTTAAGTAATTTAGAGTTAATTTATTTTAATAAAAAGTATTTTCTTAGTTTTTTTATCAATTTAATTTCTATTTAAAAACATAAAAAATCCGAAAAGGCCCTTCAAAAATATTATTCTTTTCCTAAAAATTTCTTTAGCATTAATTTAAGTGATTGAGATCGTAGTTTACAACTATTAAGATTTAAATTGTTTTTTGTTTTCTCCTTTAAGATGTCGCATTGGTATTTACTTTCGTATTAGTTTAACGTTGTTAATTGTTGTATAAATTGAGCCCTTTAATTTTAGTATGTAAAATCATAAAAAATTCTTTGGCTACCATTCAAAAAAAAAAAAATCAAGGATCCAAACCTAAACGTGTTTCAATTTCACTTAGTCATTGGGAAACACCTCCGGGTGATCATACTATTGCCCAGTTTAAATTTACGTATTTATATTATATTATTATATACTTTTTGAGATAGAATTTTAATCAAGAGGGTAACTTGGTAAACTTTCTTAATTTACTCTCGGATTAGTATTTTTATATGAAATTCTATATATATAATAAACTGCAATCATTTTTGGCGCAGCTGCCGGGACTAGTGTTAACGTTTCCTACATTTTGTGTTTGTCGATTGGTTTTTAAGATCCTTTCGTTTCTACGAAAGTTCAATTCTTGTTTAAAAAATTAAAAAAAAGAAAAAAAAATACCATCTCTCTCTCTCTCACACTCTCTCTATGAAAAAATATATTTTTCCTTTATTTTAGTATAATAAAAAGTAAAAAATATAGAAAAAATCAAAAAAATTATAGAAAAAATTGCTTAATTCAGAAATACAATTCACCAAGTTTGTTAACGAACACCAACAAATAATATCTTTCCTTGAGATAGTATCATTTCATTTCGTGAACGCAAGTGTTTCCCAAGATCGTAATCAATATTTAACACTTGCCTTCACTCTATCTATTCTCTACGACGTATCGGCTCACCTTGAAAAAGCAAAATTTTCAAGACTACCGTGTAAAGTAGTTGATTAATTTGGTCTCTTAAGTCTCTTTCCGTGTAAACCGTTAACTAAAAAAAAAAAAAAAAAAAAAAAAAATTAGTGTAAAATTTTGCTTTTTAATTGTTAGTTTTTCTTTTTATGCGCACTCGTTCGCAATCTCGTAGACGTCGTCAACAACAAACTTTTCCGGTTGTTGAAAATTTTGATTTCGAAGAACCAATTGTTGAACAAAACGTTGTTCCAATGGCCGACAATCGAACAATGCTTACTAAGGTTAACAAGCGCACTCAATCGAGGGTTTATAAGGATGCTATAAGTTGTTCCACCGATCAAAGCCAACAATTTCGAGCTTAAGCAACCGATTTAATCAATCTTGTGCAATAGCACAAAAATTTACGGGTATACAAGATCCCCACAAATCACCTTCGATTTTTTAATAAGGTCACTTCAACGTTTAGACACATCCAGAACTATCTCTCTATCTCTCTCTACTTCGGTTAAGCTTTTGCTTTTCCCTTTTTCTCTAGACGGTGAAGCCCGAGATTGGTTAGACAAAGAACCACCAAGATCAATTCTCACATGGGACGACCTTGTTTCAAAATTCATAAACCAATACTTTCCACCTTCAAAAACCACTTACTATCGGAATGAGATCATTACTTTTTATCAGAAACAACCCAAGAAGCCTTTAATGAAGCATGGGAACGTTTTAAAGGACTCCTTCGTCAATGTCCTCACCATGGCTTTTCGGAACTCCACCAACTCGATACTTTTTACAACTCTTTGAGTTCATGACGTGAGGTCAGGGAGAGCGCTTAGAATGCGGCGGCAGGTGTCCAAATTTCTTGGACAAAATGCCTCAAGGAAGTTTCATCGAATTATTGAAGAGTAAGTCAAAAGTTCGTTACTCAAGAAAGTCGTGCGTAAGATCTCAAGAGTGAGTACGGATGCTCCTCTTTCTAATTCTCTCGCCTATTCTAAAATTCATTCGATAGCAAACAAATAGCCTCTATCCTTCTCGAGGATAAGATGACTATCAAGATGAACAAAATGTTGAATGAAATGAAAGCTTTAGTTGTTACTACTCCTGCACCCGTCAAAGCAGTTGAGGAAGTATGTGTCACTTGTGGATCAAATCACAATTTTAACCATTGTCCGTTAACTCGAAATGGAAACGATTTTCCCGTTTTTCATGACAACATCCAACAATTTCAACAAACCGCAGCCAGTATGGAAATTTTCCTCCAAAGAAACCAAACCTCAAAGTTTGGCGAAGTCAAATGAGACCACCGGGTTTCAATCAACCAAATGTCCAAACCAACCAAACCGTTTATCAATTAGAGCCAAGTCGCGAAATATTCACGAGACGACAAGGGAGACGGCGAGTGTGGAGTAAAAATTTAAAATCAAAAACCGTCAAAACAACCAAAACCAAGTTTATCAAGCTCCACCATACCAAACACCAACCAACCAACCACCAATCAATCAAGTTTTACCTTACCAACCTCCAACAAATAGTGTGTCTAAAACGGAATTTGAGAATTATTCTAAAGCTAATGATGCGAACATGAATAATTTGCAAATGAAGTTGGATAATTTTCAAAATGATTTTCAAAGAGTTTACAATGTGAGTCCTCATAAAGCAAGATGATTTTCAGAAAATGATGCTCGGTTTCATGCAAAATTATCATACCAACCAACCTTCAAGTTCAAGTTCTTTACCTAGCAATACCATTCCAAACCCAAGGAACGAAACCAAGGCAATTACAACTCGTAGTGGTGTTTCATACGATGGACCTCCAATTCCACCGCCGGTGGTGGAAAAGGAAAGTGAGGTGACAAAGGATACGGAGCTACCAAGCACCGAAGACATCCAACCTCCTCCATTTGTCCATGAACAAACCAAAGACAAAGAACCAATCAAAGAGCCTTCTTCCGTTGCCAACAAAACCAAACCTAATTTACCTTACCCATCGAGACTCAACAAAGAAAAGATTCGTGAAAAGGATGATATCCTTGCTTCAAAGTTTATGGAAATTTTCCGTAATCTTCACTTTGAGCTAAGTTTCGCGGATGCTCTCATTCATATGCCAAAGTTTGCTCCGATGTTTAAAAAGATGCTTAACAACAAAGACAAGTTAATTGAGTTAACCAAAACACCATTGAATGAAAATTGTAGTGCGGTTGTCCTTAAAAAGCTTCCCGAAAAGCTAGGTGACCCCGGTCGATTTCTCATTCCATGTGACTTTTCAGAGTTTGATAGTTACTTAGCCCTTGCCGATTTAGGTGCTAGTATCAATCTCATGCCTTTATCCATTTGGAAAAAGCTTCAACTCTCAGGCCTAACCGAAACAAAAATGGAATTAGAATTAGCTGACCGTTCAATTTCCAAACCAACCGGTGTAGCTGAAAATGTTTTTGTCAAAGTAGGAAAATTTTACTTTCCTGCCGATTTCGTTGTTCTTGATTTTTATTTTATGCCGATCTCGAGTACCATTAATACCGGCGACCCTTTCTTAGGACGGATTCATGCTTTTAAATCGATGTTTATGAAGGAGAGATTACTCTTAGGAATGATGATCAATCGTTAACCCTTAAATGTGGTGATGCACCTTCCATTTCTACAACATCCACGAATCATTGAAGAAAGTTTGATCTAAATACGATGCTATCTTGTGAAAGAGTACACCACAAGAAAGTAACTTTGATTTTCCGATATACCTTGCTTACAACAATCCTACTCCGTACTTCGATTCCGATTGTTTCTAATTCATCTCCAACACATACTCCGTTTGAATGAAAGGATTTTCAACTCTGTGTGGAAGCCGAATCATTATAGCAATCGTATGATGAACCAGTTCACCAGTTTTCCAATTCTACGTACTATGATCCCGATGGTGACATTCGTCATTCTCGAGGCACTCGCCCTAAATAGTGATCCATTACCTCTCTCCTCTACCAAACCAAGGTAAATTACTTTCCAGAAAATCAAAGAGATCTCAAAGTCATTGAAACCAAAGAAGTCTTCCCACGAATATGCTACTTCTATATGAACCATAAAGATGAAATTCCCGAAGACGAGCTTAAAGGAGTTACCTTCCGCGATCTCGAATACGCTGTTCTAGAGGAAAATACAATCTTCCAGTCATAATTTCAAAAGATCTAGAGCCAAGAAAAAACCTCACTCTCTTAATGTTTTGAAAAACCGCGAAAACAAGCAATTGCTTGGGAACTTTCTGATATCAAAGGCATAGATCCAGAGTTTTGCTCACACAAAATCCTTTTAGAAGATGATTACCAACCTTCAGTCCAACATCATAGGAGTGTTAACCCATACTCCATGACTCATCAAGAAAGAAGTAGAATAACTTCCTGTTCCAATTGATTTAATCCAAATTTTTCGATAGTCCATAAGGGTTATCCATGTCCAATTGTGTTCCTAAAATATAGTGTATGACCGTTATCACAAACGAAGAAAATGAGCTGTCCCTATAAGATTAGTCACGGGATGGCGATTTTGGCCATCGACTATACGAAATTTTAAACGAAGCAACTTGTAAAGACCATTTTCCCGTTACCCTTTCATGACCAGATTTAGGAGCGATTAGCCGCAACGAGTTTATTTTCTTAGATGTTTTTTTCTTGGTTGGGTCAAAATTCCATTGAACCTAAAGATCAAGAAAAAACTACTTTCTCCACGTCCCATACGGAACTTTCGCGTAACCGTCGTATGCCATCCCGTTTGTGCAATGCTCCCAGGGAACTTTTCCAACGTTTGTATGATGCCCATTTTCACGATATGATAGAGAAGGAACATTGGAAGTTTTTATGGACGATTTTTTAGTTTTTGAGATTCTTTTTCCTCGTGTCTTGCCAATTTAGATCGAAATGCTTAAAAGGTGTGAAGACACCAAATAGCAGCGAAATTGGAAAAGAGCATTTCATGGTTAAAAAGGCATTGTTCTAGGACAAAAGATCTCTAAAAGAATTGAATACGAAAAGCCAAAGTTTGGATGTCATTTCTAAGCTTCCTATCCAACTCCCGTCAAAAGGAATTACGAAGTTTTCCTCGGCATAATGAGCGGGATTCTATCTAATCGAAATTTATCAAAGACTTTTCCAAAATCTCTCGACCCATGACCCATCTCTTATAGAAAAACCACTCTTTCATTTTTCGGAAGATTGTGCATTCTCAGCTTTCAAAACGTTGCAAAAAGAAGTTGACCGAGAAGCTCCAATTCACATTTGCTCCAAATTGGACGAACCTTTTAAAAATCATGTGCGATGCAAGTGATTATGCTAATAGGTTGCGGTATTCTAGGACAAAGGATTGAAAGCATTTCTGACAATTCATTAACAGCTGAGCAAGACGATGACATGGAAGCAGAGGACAATTGCCCAACAACAATCAACCGAGAAAGGAATGCTTGCAAGTTTTTTATTGCTTTGCGAGAAGTTCCGTCACATATCTATTCATGAACAAGAGTGTTGTTTACACAGCCACTAATCCAGCTTTTGAAATACCCTCTCTCTCTCAAGAAAGACTCCAAAGCAAGAATTGCTTTCGATGGGTCTTATTTCTTATTTTTTAGAGTGGAAGATTTACTTCTTCAGGAATTAGATTCTCTCAATGTTATCTGATACTAAGGCGCAAAAACTATGCAGCCGTTCACCTCTCACGTCTTGCGATAACCCTTATCGAGAATGTCTTTGATCCAACAAGAGATTACCGAGAACTTTTCCTTTTAGAGACCGTTAAGTTGTTAACTTCCAAAGACTCTCTCTCTACCGCCGTGGTTCGCCGACTTGCTAACTACCACGCGGAGGAAATTCATTAAACGAGGGAATGTCACTCAAGAGAAAACAAGTTCTTAAAGATGTAAAACACTATTTTTGGGATACCTTTTCTTTCAAGACTTTGCGGATCAAATAATCCAAGTTGTGTAGAATGGGCAAAGAAGCTTCGTAATTCTCAAAGCGTTGTCTAGTGGACCCACCGGGGGACACTATGTGCCAACTTTAACCGCCAAAGAAGAATATTTGATGCTGTTTCTTTTGCCTAACCATTTATAAGGAGTGCTTACGAATTTGTCAAAACTTGTGATGCTTGGTCAAACAAGGGCAAAATCTCTCTTCAACATGATGAAGAAGACCGTCAAGAACGCAATTCAAGTTTGTGAGATTTTCGATTTATGGGGTACGATTTTTATGGGGACCTTTTCCGCTTCTAGGGGTAACAAAAATATTCTATGTAGCCGTCCGATATCTTTCCAAGTGGGTTGAAGCGAAAGCGCTCCCCACCAATGATGCTAGGGTAGTTGTTAAGTTCTTAAAATCCTTTTCTCCCATTGCGTGCTCCGATAAGCAATCAATAGCTGATCGTGGACCCATTTTTGTAAACGACAATTTGATAGAGTTATGTCTAAATATGGTGTCCAACCCCATAACGTCTTTCAACTCCTTGTCCACCCTCAAACATGGATCAAGTTGAAGTCACAACGAGGTCTCAAAAGAATTTTTGGAGGGAGGACGGTAGGAAAAACCTGCCTCATGGGGTGTCTGACAAATTAGATGATGCATTAATCGGCTTTTAAGAACGCTTACCAAGACTCCAATTTGGATTGTAATTACCTATACGTTAGTCTATGTAAAAGCGGTCACTTTACAGTTGAGTTAGAACACAAAGCATTGTGGGCTCTCAAGGCATGTTATGACAGATTTCGTATTTATAGACCGCGGGCGATCAATCGAAAGCTTCAACTCAATGAAATAAGCGAGCTCGAAACAAGCTTATGAGAATTCGCTAATCGTACAAGGAGAAGACAAAGAACGTCACAGTCCAACCAGATAAATGAAACCGAATTTTCATTATTGGTGTTCAAGTCCGTCTCTGTTAAAATCCACGATTTAATTAGTTTTTCTCCGGTAAGCTAAATACCGTTGGGAAGGAAAGTTAACTATCACCGAAGTTTATCCTTATGGCACTGCCAAATTGTCTCATGCCGATGGTTCCTAATTTCAAAAGTCACATGCACCGTCTTAAGCACTACTATGGAGGGGATACACCACCATTGGTTATCCAGGACTTCCAGACTTTCCCTAAGGACAACTGAATTCAGGGATCGAGTCGAGCTTGAGACTCGGTAATCAAAAACAAAGCCGCTTCGTGGGAGTTCACCCCATGCTTATCTTGTTTTTCTATCTATATTCTAACCTCTATGTGTTGTAATGTTTAGGGGCCCATCCACTTCGTTTTTCTCGTTGTTTTGTTCTGTGTTGTGATTTGGGCCAGATTAACCCAACATAGTCAATAATCCTCTCGTGTCAGATGCCTAATACCGGAGCAACCCGATGTTTCCACATCCTTGAAAGAATTTAGTTTGGGGAGATTCATGATCCTTTCAATCTTATCGTTAACAAGAATTATCTATGCCACTTAATAACGAAAAAAAAAAACGGCTTAGATTTTCCGTAGGAACCCGACTTACACTATTGATGACGAAGTTTCGTTTTAGTTTGTGTGGAAGGGAGAACTATCGATTTGATGTTCCTGCTTTTTGTTTTGTTCCTCACAATACCCGTTTTTCGTCCCACAAAATTTAGCAAAAATTTTAATTTTTCTGGTCTTGTTCATATTTATAAAAAAAAAATGTGTTAAAGAAAAAAATGTATGTTTTTCCGCTGGTAAGAAGTAGTAAGATGTTAGTGTTGTAGGGGGGGACGATTGACTTGAGTTCTAGCTTTTTTCCCTAACAATTAATGAAGATAGTTTTATGCTAGCTCATGACATGCTAGACTTTAATCATTAGTTAGTAAATGAAAAGCTGTGCTAAATCTCCATGAAGATTTTAAATATTCCATATGGATTTTATATGGCTAAGCATTTGCAAAATTTTCTTTTGTGAAGAACAAGAAATATAGTGTTATTTATAAGTCATGGATATTAAACTTAGAATATTTGATTTCTTTCAAGCTCATAAGTATTAATGTGGCTTTTTACCTACTCCCATTAGACTTGTTTTCACTTTTATATGAATGTTTAAATAGAAATAGTGTTGATGGTTTTTTGTTAATAATTAGTTAATAAAGTTTACTTTAGTTCCTTTTGAGATTAGGATGAGTACACATCAGGACTACTAATTTGGCATAAAAATACAAAAATGTAATAAATAAGTAATCTATCTGCCAGATTACTTATCATCCGTGTCGGAGGTCGTGGCCGATGTTGGGAGTTCCTTCATAAAAGGTAAGAGTCCGGTGTCATAATAAGTAGAATAACCTCTTTGTCGACATCGCTAATCGATGTGGCTTCGAGATAAAGGCACCGTTTTTTACTTATATAACCCAAGTAAGTCGAAATATGTTGTACATCGTGTTCGGAAGCAGTGCCGATGTTGTAGCCCACTAAAGGACAGAGTTTTAATAATGTTGCTTAATTTTTGTCTTGTTTTGTGCCTTAAAGAGCCCTAAGGGTATATTGTGCAAATGAGATTGGATTCATTCTTGTCTTAAAGAGCCTTCGTGTATATGCATTGAATGGTGCCTTGCTTAAGTTAGCCTAATAAAAAGCCAAATTTTGATTCGGCCTCGATGTGGACTTTATTCTCGATTTGCATTTGATCATTTTGAGAAGGGGCTAGGAGCTAATTAATTGCGTTCATAACCATTAACACTTTATTTTTGGAAAATAAAAAGTATCGAAACAAAGGTCGTTTAAAGTGCCTTCGGGTATATGAACTTAAGTAAAATCCTGAGATACAAAAGTAGGATTTGCGGAGAAAAGTAAGTACACAATTAGTAGTTTATGAGTATTGTTAAGTGTCATACTGTAATTAGTCGTATGATCTTGTTTTAAGCTTACCTGGGAAAAGTGAAAAAATCGGGGATGATGAAGTTATCTTCTTAGTACGAGGATGCCCGCTTGAATTGTGCTTTTTATGTTCTATGCTCCGAAAAGTTACCATGTGTAATGAAAACATTGCATTATGTCAACAAATGAAAAAAAAATGGTAGTTTAGTAGTTAATAATCAAGAAAAATCATGAAAAAGAGAAAAATCTTAGAAAATGGGAAGTCGTGTGTTTTTATAACTTGTGATACTCTTATCTCTCTCAAACATAACACTATTGCTACTTCAAGTTTAGTTTTGGGGAATTTTCCGAAGTATTTGTTATAAGGCAAAGTGATATTGCTGAGGCCACAGACCAATCGTTTAGTTTGGGGAATTGTTGATATTGTTAAACTTATACATATCCAATTCAAGCTTAAAAGGCCCAATCAACCCAAAACGAATCAAAAATGCAAAGATCTTGTATCTGAGTTTTTATGTGTGCAGTATGGATATGTCACAAATCGCAAAAAATTCATTAAAAAAAACGAACACGAGCAACAGATGAGTGATCAAAGCTAAAGAAATCAAAGCCGAAGCCAGATAGGAATCATGCCTCAGCCCTTCTCAGTCAACTGCAGCTAAACCACAGTCAACCAAAGCCCAACTCCATTGATTTATAAATTCAAGGGTTGATTCTGCAATTTATGAAAGTTGTTTTTAAACCTGAAAAGGGACTTGCCAAACACAAGGCCGATATGTATTTACCCCAAAGATAATATAAAAAGCTCTCCCCGGTCAATATACCCGGGTCAACTAAATCCCGTAGACCATCTCTCCACCAATCATATCATTTTGCCCAACCGCGACTTAAAACCCGAACCCTAACCCGAACAACCACGGGTATGTAATAAACCTAATAACATTTACTGTTTCTCACAATACCCCAATTCAATTAAACATACACACACAACACTAACACACTCAGAACACCATGAACCCTAGTCATTCAATCTTTTAACACACACCCAAAATTAACCATAGGTAAATGATCCCCTCCACCCCTTAACCCATACCATACATCTTATCAATCATAAAACCCAACCCAATCCACCCTGGCAAAATAAAACATCTCATTGGTCAATTTTTCGTGGGAGTGAGTGAAGACACTCACAATAACTAACACACATATCCACGTAACGCATCCGGGTTTATACAACTTAAATCCAACGGCATTTACCGTTTGAGATCCAGAGATAGAAATGATTGAAGGGCAAGATGAAAAAGGAATTGACGGATCAAGGGGAGAGGAGGGATGAGCACAAGCTCTGTGTATAAATACCCCTCAATCCTGCAGTTAAAAAAAAAAATTTAGGGTTAATTTTTTCATATTGTAAATTTTTCCTTTTAATGTAATGTAAATTTTAGTTTCACGATTGTAACAACTTTATTTCAGTTTTAATAAATAATATTCATATACATTTGTGTTCCTATTTAAATTCTGTATAAAAATAACTATCTGTATGTTGTGTTTGTTATAATTCTGTCTTAAATGATGAAGGCATGATACCTATTGGGAATTGGATGTCTGCTATGGGTCTCTCTCTCTGAGTTTTAGAAGCTGAGGTCAGCATTAATTGATGTGGTGATTTGACTTGAGCTTAGTGAAAAGCCATAACCTCAAAATAAGCTGTTAAGCTTTTCCTGTTCATGCTGGAAAGCCAAGGTACAACCTTACTTTTAAGCTTCCATCTCATCTCTCTCCAATTTAGTTTTTAATAAATGTGCTTACTTTATGCTTTTGAAATCTGTTAGTTATTTATGATTAGCAGTTAGAAGGTTATCTCTCTCTGGAATTCAAGCAGATTAATTAAGTAGTTATTAATCTGTCAAAAGTTTTTGAGGTAATTTGATTACAATCAGCGTTAGGTAAAGATTTGTAAGCTGATAGCATAGTAAAGCTTACATCATTCATAAGCCCATATAAGCTATTTTAAATAAGTCAGAGTTAAGTCCATGAATAAGTTCAGCTTTTTAATTTGGTCAATAAGCTGTTTAATAAAAAAGGGATGCTGATTGTAATTGATTAGAGGTTTCAGGGGCCTGTCTTGCATTTTATTTTATAGTTACTGTTAAGTTTAAATTACATAGTTAGTCCTTCGTTAGTAGCTCAGTTAGTCCTTTGTTAGTTAGTAGTTAGATTGTTAAGTCCCTAGGTTAAGGGACTATTTCTGTCAATAGGTCAAACTTTGTGTTTTTCATACAACTTTAATATTAGGCCGCCTACCCTCAACTTTGCTTCGTGTCACTTTTAACCCATGTGTTTTGCGGAAAGATTTACATTAAGCTTAATAACAACTAGTTTTATATAAATAATAAATTAGGTTCCTCTAGTTTAATTACTTAAATTAGTTTAAAATAACTCATTAAAAATTAGGGCTTTTAATAAAGTTAATTTTCTGCATTATTTCTTTTTATAAAAAATATTTTTATATAATTTTTAGTTTAAGTTTTATATTTTTAAAAATTAATTTTCAAATTTAGTTTTAAACATTTAATTTTCAATCCTTTAGTTTTTTAATTTTCAACTTTAATTTTAAATTTTAATCTTTTAAATAGAAAAATTAGTAATAAAAAATGTTTTTCTCATCTTTTTAAGTAATTTAGAGTTAATTTAGTTGAAAAGTATTTTTCTTAGTTTTTATCAATTTAATTTCTATTTAATTCATAAAAAATCCGAAAAGCCCTTAAAAAATATTTTTCTTTTCCTAAAAATTTCTTTAGCATTAAATTAGTTTAGAATCCTAGTTTGACAACTTTAAGATTTAAATTGTTTTTGTTTTTCTTAAATGTCCATTTTATTTACATCGTAATTTTTTAACTTGTAATTAGTTGTTTAAATTGTGCCTTTCATTTTAGTAGGAAAATCAAAAAAATTTCTTTGTTTCCATTCAAATCAGGATCCAAACCTAAACGAGTTTCAAATTTCACTAGTCATTTGGAAACGACCCCGTGTGATCATTAACTTGCCCGTCATTAAATATACTATTTTTATATAATATTATATATAACTTTTTGAGATTGAATTATTATCCAAGGGTAACTTGGTAACTTTCCTTAATTACTCTCAAGGATATATTTTATGATATATTCAATAGTATAATAAACTCAATCAGTTTGGAAATATAAAAGTTGAGATACAATCATCATAAGTAATTGTTATAAAGCATGTCATAGTAATATAGTGCTTATAGTGTGGTAATAGAGGTTTTCTCTATCTACTCTAAACACCCGTTATTTGTAATAATTGTAACGAATACAATTATCATGGAAAAATGGTAACAATATATATAGAGATCAGGTATTATCATGGATAACCGTAATTATTACCCTAAAACTCCTGAATTCCACATAAAAAGAGATATTAAAGAGATAAAATGAGAGATATTACCCACAGAGGTATCTTGAAGATTAGATATTTGGAGATACTACCCATAAAGACATAAAAGAATTATTGGGAGAATACTACCCATGATAATATTGGGGTCAACACACACATCTACTCACTACAACAGGAGATACTACCCAAATAGATATTGAAGAGATATTGGGAGATATTACCCAAATAGATATTAAAGAGATATTGGGAGACACTACCCAAAGAGGCATTTTCATGTACTTAGGCTATAATATATCAAGATAGCATATAGTTTAGAAAATACTTGCATTCATGGTTTATAGTAGTATCATTGATTTAAAAAAGATATTGAAGGTTATGAACTCCAATTAGTCTTATATGAAAAGTAATCACATTGTTATAAGATAAAATAAGTAATATATACACACAAGAGTTTGTAACCAAGCATGTATCCCCCTCGCGGGTTTATAAAACATGTAAATAAGTAAAGGCGAGGTTATGAATCTCACAATATCGGTTTTAACTACTTGTGTATATTAAAAACAATTAAGCATGTATCCCCCTTGCGGGTTTATAAAACATTAAAAAGATTGAAATGCGAGGCTAATGAAACTCCTAAAAGGTAGTAGTTCGGGCCATCATAATTCAGAAGTCATTCAGTAAACGTTTGAGGAGCTAGGGCACTTTAAATCGTAAACCCAACAACTCAGTCAGAACGTAATACCAAGATGAAACCCCTTAATATGAAGCTCCCTAGTATTGTGATACGATATAATCGGTTTAAAGCGTTTTGATCAATATCTGGAAATGATAAGCACGAGAAGCGTTAATTAAAGTTATGTCTTGTAATGTTTTGAATGTGTTTTTATACTTTTTCAAAATGTTACATTTTAGACCCTTGAGTTTGAAAAGTGGCAGAATATACCCTTGGAGTTTGTACTTTTACGAGTTTGGTCCTTTGACTTTAAAAGATATACAAAGTAAACCTTGCACTTTAAAAAGTGACATAATAGACCCCTGTAGTTATAACTTTGATAAAATGACATTTTTAGTCCTTTTAGTTATAAGTTTCCGAAAGTTACGATATATACCCTTTGCATGAATAATATTTACAAAACATGTCCAAATTGCCATGAAAGCTTATTTTAACATTTCAATAGATATTTATAAGTTATACTCCCTCTGTCTTATTTTTATTGTCTACGTTTCCTTTTTGGGATGTCCCAAATTAATTGTCCACTGCTAAAAATAGATAGGGAATTTTGATCAAGTTTACTATATTACCCTTGTTTGAAATTATTATTACAAACTTTAAAGAAGATTTTAATTAATTAGGTAAGGGTAAAACTGTCATTCTGTCAAAAAGTAAGAAAGAGAAAGCAGTAATAAATGCACTTTTCTTAAACTGTGTGTTTTTTGTCGGGGGACAATAATTTTGGGATGGATGGAGTAATAAACTAAAATATGAAGATTTAATGCAACGCAAGTTTAAAATAATGATTCGTTAAGCTAGGAAGCAAAACGGGTCATATTAGGGTTTTAAAACATAAACGCGTGGATTTTAAGTTCAAATTCCATCAGTAATCAATAAAGTGGTTATTTTAACATTATTTAACCATGCTAGGATAGTTTATAACAACATTTAACCATTATAACATTTAGTTTTAAGAAAAAAAGCGAAATTAGGGTTTCGGGTGTACGGTTTTGGATCAAAATGGAAAATGAGCATGAATTGAGTTATGAAACTTTAACAAGAGTATATTTAGGATAATATGAACATTATAGTAGTGTAGAAGCAGAAGTAGAATCCTTATAACCTGGGTTTGAGCTTCAAGGAGCAAAAATGGTGGAAATGGGTCATTTCGGGTAGTATTTCCACTCGTACGCCTTGTATCTTGTTCCCGGGGCTTCAAATCTTCAAAGCTTCACTTGCTTGATCTTCTTATATGATCCTAGGATCATATGGAGCAGAGAATGTTTGCTCAATTGGGTTATAGAAAGAAGAAGTGGGGGATGAGTTAGAATGAAGTATATGTGCTCCTATTTATAGTGTTAGCAACACTTAGAGGCCAAGAAACTTTGATAACCAGGTTAGGACACATGGGGGGTGATGTGGAGAGGCTAGGGGATGAGTTTAATGAAGGCTAGAATGCAAGGTGGAGGTGGTTCTAGACGTTTTAGGGGTGTTTGGTTTTATTTATACATGGTTGTTTTTGGACAGCCAACATCAGTCTCGATAAAATGGTTGCCATTTATAAACTGTAATTCCGTTGAAGCTCAAACCACCGAGCATTGTTAGATATTTGAGTCCTCTACAACGTTTAGTTTTACATATTTGAGGGTTACTATAGAAAAATTTAGAGATAATAGCCATTTACTACAGGTGTGCAGAATCTGCGTACCTTTGCCATTTCGGCTGTAACTAATTCATCCGACGTCGAATCGGGTTGATTCCACCGGCAAAATGATCACAAGACATAGGGCTACAACCTAGTGTTTTCACTTAATATCCAGATCCTATTGATATTTCTCAGATCCTATGTTTTATAGACTGATCCGATTCTGAACTAGGGCCTAGTGTATGAAAGCTTATGAATAGAATAATTAGGGTTTACACATTGTACATTGAGTGTAGTAGCTTGTACAAGAGTGGTGGTGAAGAAACTGGAATGAAAACGGAGGTAAAACGGCTATTTTAGAGATCATGCTTAATGAATTGTACATTGTGCTTTTAAGGACTTGTACTTTGACTTGGAGGGAGTTTATATTTCAAATGAGATGTTATATTACTTGTACATATGCTTTAGTAGTTTGTGCATTCACTTTAGATGTTAATCTTTCATGAATTTAGGGTTTAGAGGCATACGGTAACGGTTTAAAGCCCGTTTTGATATAACGTTGCGAATGGTACATTATAGGAATAATGTACTTTGTAATAAGGATATTAAGATATTGACTTGACATTTTATGATATTTGCTTGACATATATGAAGACAGGATTGCCATAGATAGGTTGCGTGAGCTCGTCTACTTTAGTTATGTAAGTTACATGACATACTGAGATATTGACAATGCAAGTAATGTAATAAAGCGAAAAATTTCCCCGTATAATTGTGATCATAGTAAAATAGGTTGATGAAAATTCTTGGGTTGTTATAGTCTCCACCCCTTACAGAAATCTCGTCCCGAGATTTAATTGAAAGTTATAGTGATATAGATGTAGGTACTAGGCATGAATTTGATCTTTATGTTAGGCTAATCAAGGTTACAAGTCCACGTGTGTGATGCATTTATAATTATGTTGCGCACCATAATTATAATTACCTCCTTTCACACGTCTACTTATTTTCAAGATCACACCTCTTGATGACAGCCAATAGAATTTCTTCAGATCCTGATAGAACCTGGATGAAATACTTCGATTTACGGAACCTGTGGGTCATGGGCCTACCATGCTTCTGCTGCGCTACTGTGATCGTAAAGAATCGTTATTCATTAACCTTTAAAAGTCAACATCGAATAAGAATGCTATCACAAGTCTTTGTCAAAATTTTCATACCTAGTGGTATTGAAATCATTTGGCATTGTATAGATTCTTGTGTGTTTCCTTGTTATTATGTTGCAGAATATAACAGAGAATTTTAGAATACGGAGATCATGAGTGATGTCAAGGAATGATTGTAAGAGAGTTGCTAATCACGTGAGATACAGATTTTGAAATGAACAGATGATGAAGGTAATAATGATAATGATTAAGGAATTGTTTGTACAAACGGATTGAAAGAAACTTGTTTGTACGTATGTTATATACTTAAGCCTACTTATTTATAATTTGTCACTTACAAAAAGAAGCGTTCAACTCCTTGTAACTGAGAATTTATAAATTCATAGTTCGGAGATTTATAATTTCCTTATTCAAATGAAGAAGTGACCTAATTCATTTCAATAAGATGATCATAAATCGTCTTACCTAAGCATAAAAACATGATATGGTAATGTGTAGAAAATGATATGATCATGAATGGTTAGATAATATTGAGATGTTGATTGTACTGACGCCCATATAATCGAGGATGAAAATTTATGTTGCAAAGGTATGAGGAGAGTATTCAGAGTTTGAACATAATAGAATTGACAAACGATGTCGAGTTTTGATATCATCAGATAACAAGATGTAACGGAATTAATCTCTGGGCTATGTTGATGGCTTCCTCCAAAATTTGAGGCTTCGAGGCAGTAACATTTCCTTTAATACTTCTGGGTAATCCACTAATGAAGACTTCCACGAGTTTCTCGGCATTTGGTACCATGTTTGGGCATAAGACGGCTAATTCTTAGAATCTCCTAATGTAAGTCTTAAGATCATTTCCTTTCACAACCAAGTTGTAAAATTCGTCTTCCATTTTCTCAATGCGGTGAAGAGAGAGTTCATCTAAGTAATTCAAGATATCTTTGATTTGTTCCTCGTGATGATTCAGATACATCTTAATTGAATATTTTCCTATTTCAAATATCTGAGGAGGGGTAGGAGTATAAACTGAGGAAGATGGTGATATCAAATCACAGGTTTGATTCCGGGATGAATTTGATAATGTAGTTGAGGAAGAAGATGGGGAATGAATTTGCTTCTTAGGTGGTAATAGTTCTTTAGGAACAAAGAAATATCAGGGATCAAATAGTAATGATGGTGGTAATATCAGAGATGGAGTCAAAATAGCTGGTGGAGTAATAGAATTTAGTGATGAAATAGGTAATTCCTTAGCATAAAATGCTTGTACGTTCTTTAAATAAGGATTATTGTAGAGAGATGAGAATACTAGTGGGATTATATTAGAGTTTTTCGAAGAGTTAGAAGAAATGCTTCCTGCTGAAGCTGGGAAATAATCCGGTGAGACTGAAGTATAGTTAAGAATATTCATAGAGGAAAAAGCATCCTCAATATTAGAAGTAGAGCGGTTGGAGAAGCTGCGTTCTGATAACAACACTGAATTTGTAAATAAATTAGTATTTTTATTAATTGTATAATTAGATGTGTATCTTTACATACTTGTTAGGAATGTAGGTGGCACGGTGGACTTGATGGCTGATATAATGAATCGTGGTTATAGTAAGGTTTTGAACTCTGTTCTTCTATAACCATGGCGCTGAATACCAATCTGGAACACCCCCATTTTTTACAATATAGCTGGGAAGCTAATCTGGGATATTTACTTCATGGATACAACATTCAATAATCATAGAAAATGACTCAAAAGAGGCGTTGTTGGAATAAAATTTTAGTTATCTTTCATTATAATCAGACAGATTTTACAAAAATGCAGGTTCCAATCTAAACCATTATGTTTGAATGTTACGTTCAGCCAATTATTCGTGTCCATTGCCACTCCATACATAAGGTTGCTTCAATTACCTGAGATAAACATCGAATAAAAAGGGTCAATACAAGTTGACGTGAAATTCATAGGTTTGTAATGTAATAGTTGAATATAAGTTTATAATGAAATATTGGCATATACTGGGATAATTACATGTGAGTTCAGTATTTTTATGGAGAACAGGTATTATCATGGGAAAACAGTTGATATTATGGTTGAATGCAAGTCATTATAATGGTAATAATTGCAACGAATACAATTATCATGGAAAATTAGGGTAACATTATTATTGCATCTAAGCTCATGACATCAATACGTTAACAGGGAAATCACCGTAGTGACATTGGTTAGGGACAGATGTCCCCGTGGAAAAGGTAACTTGCCAAGGTTACCCATTAAGACAAATATAGTGCGTTTGGCTACCCCAAGCATGGGTATACAAACGGGAGTCGTCACCCCCAATAGATCTATTCACAATATTCGCGTTCACTCGCAATGCAAGTAATTAATGATTCATGATATGGAAATAATGGCACTGGAAGCTACTTAGGCAATAATATATCTGGATAGCATACAGTTGGAAAAACACTTGCATTCATGGTTTATATCAGGTATCACAGGTTTATAAAGTATTCAAAAGATTGAAATATGAGGTTATGAATTCATTAAGTCTTTGAAAAGTAATCACATTGTTATAAGATAAACGAGTATGTAAAAGAGTTTGTAACAAGCATGTATCCCCCTCGCGGGTTTATAAAACATGTAAATAAGTAAAGGCGAGGTTATGAATCTCACTAAGTCTTTGAAAAGTAATCACATTGTTATAAGATAAATGAGTATGTAAAAGAGTTTGTAACAAGCATGTATCCCCCTCGCGGGTTTATAAAACATGTAAATGAGTAAAGGCGAGGTTATGAATCTCACCTGATAGGTAGATGTAATAAATATTCTGAAATGAAAGCTGACGACCTTATCACAATCTTAACAGGGAATGTTGATATAGCAAAATGATAGTAAACAGCCACGTCACGCAACCTGAGTAAATATGTTGAGTCTTAGGAAGATTGTACTCTAGAACTTTGGTTCTAAGATTTATGAGTTTGATTGAAGAGTTTGGAATTATTGTATCACCGTTCGGGCCATCATAATTCAGAAGTCATTCAGTAAACGTTTGAGGAGCTAGGGCACTTTAAATCGTAAACCCAACAACTCAGTCAGAACGTAATACCAAGATGAAACCTCTTAATATGAAGCTCCCTAGTATTGTGATATGATATAATCGGTTTTAAGCGTTTTGATCAATATCTGGAAATGTTAAGCACGAGAAGCGTTAATTAAAGTTATGTCTGGTAAGGTTTTGAATGTGTTTTTATACTTTTTCAAAATGTTACATTTTAGACCCTTGAGTTTGAAAAGTGGCAGAATATACCCTTGGAGTTTGCACTTTTACGACTTTGGTCCTTCAACTTTAAAAGATATACCAAGTAAACCTTGGACTTTGGAAAGTGACATAATAGACCCCTATAGTTATAACTTTGATAAAATGACATTTTTAGTCCTTTTAGTTATAAGTTTCCAAAAGTTACGATATATACCCCTTGCATGGATTATAATTACAAAACATGTCCAAATTGCCATGCAAGCTTATTTTAACATTTCAAAAGATTTTTATTATAACAATATTTAACCATTATAACATTTAGTTTTTAGAAAAACATGAAATTAGGGTTTCGGGTGTACGGTTTTGGATCAAAATGGAAAATGAGCATGAATTGAGTTATGAAACTTTAAACAGGTATATTTAGGTTCTTATGAACATATAAGAGTTGAGGAGGCAGATTAGTATCCCTTAGAAAACCTGGTTGAGCTGATAGCTTAAAACGGGTTGAAAATCGGACTTTTAGCTTGTACGCCTAGAATATAGACTCCGGGCTTCTTTTCTTGGTTTCTTTTGCTTCACTTCTGTTCTTGGGACTTCTTAGGATCTATTAGAATTCATATTGAGCAAAGGATTGCTGCTATGATGGGTTATAGAGGAGGAAGTGGGGGATGAGTAGAAATGAAGAGTTTATGGTCCTATTTATAGTCAAATGACCCTTAAAGGCCAAGGTATGCTTATGATCTGATATGGGACATGTGTAAGGGCTAGAGGGTGATGAGTAGAAGCTAGATGATGAGTATGAGGGGCTATGGAGGCTAGGTAAGCAAGGTGGAAGGTTTTTAGGGGTGTTTGGGTGTCACGGCTAGAAAATGGCCAACAAGGAGGTCATGTGGCTCATTTAGTGTCCAAGGATTCAAAGGAGGTGCTTGTAAGCAGATTAGGGATGAAGTAGCATGGTCATCAAGGTGCTTGATTGCAAGAAAAACTTCAAAATGGGTCAAAATGCAAAGGTTTTGAGTTTCGGGTACATTAGGGCTTATTTAGGGTTTTCAAGTTTGTAATTCATGTACATTTGATCAATAATGATGGATTAATGTTTGTAAGGATTGTATTAAGGATTAATAACAAGAATTGATAGGTGGTTCGGGTTTAAAATGGGCAAAAACGAGTAAACGGGTCCAAAGTTCCAATTAGGGCACAATTAGGGTTTTCTAGATTTATTTCTTGTACACTGTTGTTAATATGGTGAAATGATGATGTAATGTGGTTGAAAATGTTGTAATTAATGTTATTACAACTTATTTGAGTATTGGTTTAGGTTTACAATGGATAAAAATGAAGAAACGGGTCATAGTGTAGTATTTAGCTCGGGTTAGGGTTTCTGAGTTTTGAATTAGGGTTTTAAGAGTAAAAATGTGTATGAAAGTTTATGAATAGAATAATTAGGGTTTACACATTGTATATTGAGTGTAGTAGCTTGTACACAAGTGATGGTGAAGAAATTAGAATGAAAACGGAGGTAAAACGGCTATTTTGGATATCGTGCATTAATGACTTGTACATTATGTATTAGAGACTTGTACCTTTCTTTGGAGAGAATGTATATTCATATGAGATGTTATGTTACTTTTACATATGCTTTAGTAGCTTGTACATTCACTTTAGATATTAATCCTTCATGGAATTTAGGGTTTAGAGGTATACGATAATGGTTTAAAGCCCGTTTTGATATAACATTGCGAATGGTACATTATAGGAATAATGTACTTTGTAATAAGGATATGATGATATTGACTTGACATATTATGATGTTTGCTTGACATATATGAAGACAGGATGGCCATAGATAGGTTGCGTGAGCTTGTCTACTTTAGTTATGCAAGTTACATGGCATACTGAGATATTGACAATGCAAGTAATGTAATAAAGCGAAAAATTTCCCCGTATAATTGTGATAGTAGTAAAATAGGTTGATGAAAATTATGGGTTGTTATAGTCTCCACCCCTTACAGAAATCTCGTCCCGAGATTTAATTGAAAGTTATAGTGATATAGATGTAGGTACTAGGCATGAATTTGATTTTTATGTTAGGCTAATCAAGGTCACAAGTCCACGTGTGTGATGCATTTATAATTATGTTGTACACCATAATTATAATTACTTCCTTTCACACGTCTACTTATTTCCAAGACCACACCTCTTGATGACAGCCAATAGAATTTCTCCAGATTCTGATAGAACCTGGGTGGATGGAATACGTTGCGCCATTCAGATCGTAAGGAATCGTTATTCATTAACCTTTAAAAGTCAACATTGAATAAGAATGTTTTGTCAAAATTTTCATACCTAGTGGTATTGAAATCATTTGACATTGCATAGATTCTCGTGTGTTTCCTTGTTATTTGCAGGATATAACAGAAAATTTCAGAATATGGAGATTATGGAATAAGAAATGTCAAGGAATGATTATGAATTTGTAAGAGAGTTGCTAGTCACGTGAGATACAGATTTGGAAATGAACAGATATTGAAGGTAATAATGATAATGAAGGTAATAATGATAATGATTAAAGAATTGTTTGTACAAACAGATTGAAAGAACTCTTCTTTAATACGTATGTTATATACTTAAGCTATTTATTATAATTAGTCACTTACAAAGAAAAAGATGGATGTGGGTGTTCAACTCTTGTATTGAGGAATTTATTAAATCATAGTTCAGAGATTTATAATTTCCTTATTCATTAAATGAAGTGAACCTAAATTCATTTATTAGGCTGTGATCATTGCTTGATGTAAACGTTTAATTGTTTGATGCCCGTTTACATTGAACGATAATTTTTAGCTTACGCGATTTAACTTAACTCTTTAAAATTACAAGCAAACGTGTACAACACTAAAAATAATTAAGGAACTTATTGACGTCGCAAATGACCCTCAAACACGAGGGGTTATAGTCTTCCCCCGTTAAACAAGCCTTGTCCTCAAGGCTTACAATGCGACACTTGACGACGGTGCGGTCTTGGTGAAGAGGTGTGGATATTTCTTCTTGAATTGATCTTCACGCTCCCATGTGAACTCAGAACCTCTCCTGGAGTTCCATCGAACCTTGACAATTGGTACACGGCTTTTCCTCAACCGTTTGACCTCACGATCCATAATCTCTACAGGTTCCTCAACAAACTGAAGCTTGTCATCAAAGTGTAGCCCATCCAACGGAACGGCTAAAGGTTCATCGGCATAGCACTTTTTCAGATTAGACACATGGAACGTATTGTGAACCTTGCTCAGCTCCTCTGGAAGTTCAAGCTTGTAGACAATGGATCCAACCCTTTCTATCACCTTGAAAGCTCCGACATATCTAGGGTTTAACTTCCCCCGTTTGCCATAACGTACAACCCCTTTCCAAGGTAAAACCTTAAGCATAACCTTATCCCCAATTTGAAATTCCATCGGCTTACGCTTCAAATCTGCATAACTCTTCTAACGATCACGAGTAGCTTGAATCCTCTACTTGATCTGAACAATCTTCTCGGTAGTTTCTTGCACTATCTCTAGACCAGTGAGTTGAACATCTCCGACTTCAGCCTAACAAACAGGTGAACGACATTTTCTACCATACAGTGCTTCGAATGGTGCTGCCTTAGTGCTAGCATGATAGCTATTGTTATATGAAAATTCGACTAACAGCAAATGGTTAACCCAACCTTTTCCAAAGTCGATTACGCAAGCACGTAGCATATCCTCGAGAGTTTGAATGGTCCTCTCGCTCTGTCCGTCGGTCTCTGGATGATACGCTGTACTCATGGCCAAGCTAGTACCCAAGGCCTTTAGAAGTAACCTCCAAAAATGCGATGCGAACCGAGGGTCACGATCACAAATAATTAAGATAGGGATTCCATGTCTCGTGACTACCTCCTTTAGGTACATCCTAGCCAGTTTCTTTAGGGGATCAGTTTCTCTCATCGGTACAAAGATTACAGACTTGGTGAGTCGATCAACAATCACCCAAATGGTATCGTAACCTTACGACGACTTAGGAAGCTTTGTGACAAAATCCATAGTGATGTTGTCCCACTTCCATTGAGGTATTTCAGGTTGTACCAACAATCCCGATGGTCTTTGATGTTCAGCTTTGACCTTAGCATAGGTCAGGCACTAGCTAACATAGGTGGCGATGTTTACTTTCATATTGGGCCACCAATATAGTTTCTTCATGTCTTGGTACATCTTATCAGAACCCTGATGAATAGAGTATTTTGATTTGTGGGACTCATGCATGATCACGGTCCTTAAATCTCCATAACATGGTAACCAACTCCTGCCATTGAAGCATAGAGTTCCATCCGCACGGGGTTCCAACTTTTCCGTTCTAAACTTTTCCGGATCCTTTGAATTTTCAACCAGCATACCTCCAACATCTTCATTCTTGATATTCTCCGGTTTCCTTGCTTCAGTCTGAGCATTCAAGATTTGCTTAGGAAGATCCAAGCCAATAGTCATGACTAAGGCTCGAACTCTTAATGGTTTAATTCGTTCTTTCCTGCTCAAAGCATCAGCAACCACATTTGCCTTTCCCGGGTGATAACGAATCTCACAATCGTAATCACTGAGCAACTCTAACCAACGACGTTGCCTCATGTTCAACTCCTTCTGATTAAGAATATGTTGCAAACTCTTATGATCAGTGAACACCGTACACTTGGTTCCGTACAGATAGTGCCTCCAGATTTTGAGAGCGAACACTACTGCTCCAAGTTCCAAATCATGAGTCGTATAATTTTTCTCATGTATCTTCAGTTGGCGTGATGCATAAGCAATCACTTTATCCCTCTGCATCAGCACAACGCCTAAACCTTTGATGGAAGCATCGCAGTATGCGACAAAATCTTCACTTCCTTCTGGTAAAGCCAGAATTGGTGCACTACACAACTTCTGTTTCAATGTTTGGAACGCTGCTTCCTGTTTGTCGCCCTAAACAAACTTGACCTTCTTCTGAGTAAGCTTGGTCATTGGTTTGGCGATCTTTTAAAACCCTTCAATAAATCTTCTATAATACCCAGCAAGACCTAAGAATTGATAAATCTCTGTTGGTGACTTAGGAGACACCCAATCTTTAATGGATTCGATCTTGGCGGGATCCACATGAATGCCTTCACTATTAATCACGTGACCGAGAAATTGCACTTTAGGAATCTAAAATTCACATTTGGAGAACTTAGCGTACAACTCCTCCTTCTTAAGCAATTCTAGAATCGTCCTAAGATGTTCTTCATGCTCTTTCTTGTTCTTCGAGTAGATAAGGATATCGTCGATAAATACAATCACAAATTTATCCAGATATGGCTTGCACACCCGGTTCATGAGGTCCATAAATACCGCTGGTGCGTTAGTCAAGCCAAATGGCATCACTTGGAACTCATAATGACCGTACCGAGTCCTGAATTCCGTCTTCGGAATATCCCCTTCCCGTACTCTAAGTTGATGATAACCAGATCGCAAGTCTATCTTCGAATAAACACTGGATCCTTGGAGTTGATCAAATAAATTGTCTATCCTTGGAAGTGGATAACGATTCTTCACTGTCAACTTGTTTAATTCCTGGTAATCAATGAGCATCCGGAATGATCCATCCTTCTTCTTGACAAACAAAACCGGAGCTCCCCAAGGTGAGGAACTGGGCCTTATAAAACCTTTGTCGGACAGTTCTTTCAGTTGCTCCGACAACTCTTTCATCTCAGAAGGCGCCAATCGGTAAGGTGCCCGTGCTACAGGTGCAACACCGGGTATCAAATCAATTTGGAATTCCACTTGACGAGTCAGAGGAAGACCCGACAAGTCCTCAGGAAATACTTCAAGAAAATCCAAACGTTTGGTACATTATCAAGTCGCTTTTGCTCTGACTTGTCTTCTGCCTCCTTCGTAGTAACATGTGCCAAAAAGACTGGACATTCCTTTAGCATATACTTCTGCGTCTTCGCACACGAGATGATGTTTAATTGAGTCTCGTGTTCCCGGCTACTCCCGTTACCATGAAAGATCAAAGTTTCTCTTCCCCATGGAATGCGAAGAATCTTATCCGCACAAACAATGACGACCTGATATTTTGACAACCAGTCGATGCCGATTATAACATTAAAACTACCCATCTCCACTGGCATTAAATCGAGGTTGAAAGGGTGGTTCAGAAAATTTAGAGTGCAACTCCGAATGATAGTATTAACGCCAATTATTCTACCATCAGCTAGTTCTACGGCATAATCATGGTCTAAGACAGTCTGTGTGATATCAATTTGAGAGCTAAATGCAGTGGATACAAAACTTCTATCGGCACCAGTATCAAATAAAACAGAAGCATAACGGTTGTTAAGGAGGAACGTACCTGTAACGACGTTCGTGTCCGGGTTTGTCCCTGCATTGACGACAGCATACACCTTTGCTTGAGCATTTCTAGTCCTAACTTGGTTACCACGGTTGTTGTTGTTGTTGTTGTTGTTGTTGTTGTTCAGCTTTGGACAATACCTTCTGAAATGTCCTTGTGCCCCGCACTCATGACAAGTAGACTTCTGACCCATCCCAGTACCCCTCTGGTTGTTGGCAACATTGGCATTTGTAGTGCTCTTACAGTCACGAGCAAAGTGGCCAACCTTGTTGCACTTGTAGCATCTTGGAGTGCATGGACCGTCATGGTTGTAATTGCATTTGGGGCACAGAGGTTTAGATCCTCCGTACGGTTTCCTATCTCCAGATGCTGCAGCGTATGCCCTTGCCACATTTTGCCTTTTAGAAGGCTGCTGTTGGTTTTGGTTGTTTCGGGAAGTGTCTTCAAACTTCCTCTTGTTTGCAGCCTGTCTTTCAGCAAAAGTACGGATTTTCTTATCCATTAGCTCAGTTGCCATTTCAGTGGCTTCCTGCATGGTTTTTGGTTTCGATGCCACAACACTCCCATGAATCATGTCGGGCAACCCACCGACATACCTTTCAACTCTATCAGACTCTTCTGGAAACATTCAAACACACAGCAAAGCCAGCTCCTGGAAACGTTGGTTGTACCTTGTCACATCGGTACCTTGTACTTCCAAATTCCATAACTCAGCCTCAAGCTTCTTCATCTCATTTCTCGGGCAATACTTGTCAGCCATTTTCTTTTTCAGTTCTGTCCAAGTCATCACATAAGCAGCATCATGACCAACAATCCTAACGTGGGAATTCCACCACGTTAGAGCACCTGCTAAAAGAGTACAAGTAGAAAACTTGATCTGATTCTCCACCGAGCAGTGGCTTATGTGAAACACTGTCTCCATCCTTTCAAACCATTGAGTTAGTTCAGTAACTCCCTCAGTACCTTTGAAATACAGAGGTTGACACTTCATAAAGTCCTGGTAAGTGCATTCTCGAGCAACGCGTTCAGTCCTTCTGACACCCGTTCCCGAAGTATGGCTGTCATCGCCAGCTCTGTTTGCATCACGTGCTGCCAGTGCAGCAGTGACACCTTGGTCAATCATTGCCTGAAGCTGGGCATTGGTGACAGATGTGGTAGTAGTTGTTGTTTCTGGGGCTGGTCTAGCCCTCGTGGTTCTTTTCGGTGCCATTTTCTTCAATCACAAAAAGTATAACACCCGTTAGATTTCATAAAATCTTAACCATGACATGACATATACACAATAAATAAAACAAGATCACATCCCACAGTGAAATATATAACTGAACTGAGTTCAACACTGGTATAGATAAATCGACATTCATTCACACAAATTCGATTACAACCAAAACATATTACATTCCTGACATAATACCACCATTCTATATATACATGGAAAACATACACGATTTCTTGATACAAGAAATGAAAATACAAATCCTACTACCGTGCTAGCTGGGTATAAAACCCATAATACTTAGCCGGCTAACAAAAGATAGCTACGAATACAACATAAACCTAGAGCCCTACTAGCCGGGAGTCACCCGTAATACTTAGTAGGCTATATACAAAACAACTAGCCATAACCTGATCTATGAACTACTACCGGCCTCCTCCGGTGCAACTGGCTGTGCTGGACCTCCAGAGGGTCCCTGCTGTCCCTGCAGTGCTGTCACCTGTCCCTGTAGAGTGGTCACCTGTCCCTGTAGTGACTGCATCAATGTCAAAGTCTGCACAAGCTGCTCCTGTCGGGTACGGTCAAATGTCTGTAATGCTGCAATCTCTGCCTGCCTCATGTGGTCTGCCTGTAGCATCTCTGAAGTCACAGCCTGACTCCTACGGTCAGCTGCCTGCAACTGTGAAATCACTGCCTGCTGACCCATCACTACAGAACGTAATGCCATAATCTCTGAACGTGTCATATAGCTAACCTCTATGGAGCGTCCCCATGCCTCCCGGGAAACCAGAGCCTCCTGATCTAGTAGTCGTGCAGTCTCATAGTGGTACTGACTATCATCAACCAATGTCTCAACTCTCTGATATATCTGGGTCTGCCTGTCCTGTGTATCCTCTATCACAGCATAGATATCCTGTGTGTTCTGCTCCTGGACTGCAGTAAGCTCTGTCACCCTAGTATTGACCCTTCAAGGGTCATCGGTGCTACCTCCTCAACAGCCTCTCTCGGGTCTATCCAACATCTCTAATCCTATAGCCGACCTCCTCGGCTCTATGTATCTGATCTCGTATCTTAGTACCGTTAAACCATTTAGTTGCCTAGACATCCTAATCAGTCTGTGGTAGCTGCAGTTAATACTCTCTCCATCTCGTTACCCAGACCAAGGTAATACCTAACCTCTTTCGAGGGGTAGTGTTAATTCTGGGTCTGTCTGTCCTTGTGGTCAGAAGATAGTAACTGCAAAGGTGGTGATGAAGTAGGTAGTGGTAATGGATGAGAAGTGGATGGTGTCTCGGCTCTCAGCCGGATCATAGCAGCCCGATAGCCCAACGGACGAATAGGACTAGCAGGTGGTGATGCTGGAAATGGGGGAGATGGTATATGTGGTAATGGAGATGATAGTGGGAGTAATGGTCTCGATGGTGATGGGGTGGTTAAGGCAAGAAGTCTCTTGACCTCTTCCCTAGGAGGAAGTGATATGGATGGCTCATCCCGGATAGATATCCTGGCAGTCATACGGTGTACAGGTGGGACAGAGTCGGCCAGAGCTGGGTGCTCCTCCTCCTCCTCATCCTCGTCCTCGTCCTCATCCTCATCATCGGCATCATCTCCGGAAGGCTCCTCCTCCTCCTCCTCATCATCATCATCCCTATTAGCAGGGTAATCAGCTGGATCCTCCTCGGGATCCTCATCGTCCTTCTCCGGCTCCTCCTCTGGATCAGACTCAGGAACATATCCTGGTGGATCTGCAGTGGGTGAGGCAACAACAGGTAGTGGCTGCTCCTCGGCCGGGAGTATCTCATCCTCCTGTGGTATGTACTCAGGGTACATTGGCTCAGGAACAAAGTCTAGTGGGGGAGGTGACTGCGGCTCCTCGGGGCCAGGTATGTAGTCAGGCGATGGTGGAACCTGATAAGCAGCCATTATGTAAGCATATGGGTCCTCTGGCATAATGGGTGGTCCATCGACTCCTGGTGAACCAATGTCTGACCCATCCTCAAATGGACTGGATATTGCCGTGTAGGTGACCGTGGAATCTTCCAAATCTGACATAACCGTATCTGAAACTCCAACATAACTTATATTAGTATTTAATATAAGACTCTTATAGTAATATACATTTATAACTTAACATCTATATCAATCATGAATATCAATCATGCATGCATCTAGCCTAACCGACTAATGCACAATTAATGTATGTATGTCCCGTGAAAACCCCTTTGTATGAATGCAATGTTTGAAAATGGTTATAGTCTAGCAAAAACATTTGACCTGGTTCTCTATAACCTTGGCTCTTGATATCAATATTTAACACCCCCAAATAGGGTCGCAGCGGAATAAGGGTCCGGGGCGTGTTACTTCTCGATCAACTAGAACAAGATATATATTGAACTACAATTAAAGTGTTTATAACTGATAACAATGGATTTAACAAAATGTTTACAAAAAAGATCGAAGTTCACTTGTTTACTTGTTATTATTACAAAGTTTTCCAGCCCATAACGCATTTACAAATGTAATGTGACTAATTCTTTCATCGCAGGACATCAAAACATAACACCAATCGTATTCCAGTTTGCACCCCAGGCCCTATGATCTCCTAAAAACATTGTATTTAGGGTGAAATTTATAGGTTTATGTAAAGGTATAAGCAGGGACCGCAAGACTTTATCATGATAATGAACAAAATGCAGACATCAAACAAATGTAATCTCGTTTTCCTAAGCTCATGACACCGAAGCTCGTCATAAATGAATACAATATATAAATATGCCTTAAAATTGCCTCATGCGATGTTCAACCGTAAACATCCAAATCCGACATGGTATACATTCGTTTCCAGTGATAGTAGTCACCGTACGGGAGGTCATCCCTAAATAGATCTATCATAATCATTCGCTCTCACATTCCAGTAATTGGACAGTTCATGATTACTTAGGCAATGTGGGTTATCGCTACTTAAGGCAAAACGTAATATGATAAAATGTACCATTGCGTCTAATTTGTAAAAACATACATTTGTTTCTCACCCCAAAAAACTTGTAATCATTAATTGTAAACATGGGGCTATGTACGCACCTTGAGTGAGTAAATTGTTAATAAAATTTCCCAAATGAAACGCCGTCACGCTAACGCTCGATTGCAACCTAGTTAATATAGGTCGATAATCAGTATTCAAGTACGTTGTTAAACAAACAAACCATATATTTCCTATATAGTTATAATCGTACTATCTGTTCGGGCTATCAGTATTAAGAGGTTCTGACATGAAGTACGAGGAGTTAGGACACTTAAATCGTAAATCCAACAACTCGTCAATTACGCATTCCGAAGAAGCCTCATTATGAATTTCCTATGTAATATAGCAACTTGTTAATAAGTATCATATATATTTCTATATTAGCTATATCACCATCTAATCGTGTAAGTGAAATGTATTTATAAAGTTTAAAAACAATAATAATTCCGCCTTGTAGCAAAAATGACATAACTTTGTCGTTTTTAAGTCTGTTTGTTTTTTTTTCGCGTTTCTTACGCCCACGCTTTCGTATTAAGACGAGTGATCATAATATTTGCAGTTTTAAGTTTCGAGATTCTATTGTGAATAGTTGTTTTTACTGTTATTACAGATTTCACTTATTAATGCATACAAACCCGTAAATGTCGGTATCTATTCGTTATTGCTCCGTTCTTTAACGATTCTTGCGAAAACTTTCTCGTCATGAAAGTTTTATCATATTATTGATGTTTACAAAGTTAAGTTTCTGCCTATGAATAGTAACTTTTTATAAAATATGTTTTATAAAGTATTTTGCGTCGTAAAACCTCGTAACTAGCGTATCTTCTTCGTATAAATCCGATTTTCGGGAAGTTTCTTATCATTTTGGAAATTTTTTTTTTTCCCCCCTTATGAGATGTACTTATTTATAAAATGTAATATGGTGGTTCCAATTCGAACCAAAACAGAAGTTGAAGTTTGTGATTTTCTAAACATGTTTTAAGGCTTGATTTTTGTACCATTATGCTTCAACACCTTGTTGCAACTATTTACAAATTATAACCTTATGTCTTACATTTATTAGGTCCAATAGGTTCATGTTTTGTCCAAGATTGTTCATGAATACAAGATTACATGTTATTTAAACCATTTTCACTTGTAACTTATGACGTTAACATTAAAAACCCTAATTTGTTCATATAATGTTAATATTAACCAAATGTTAAAACACCTTATACATCCCTTTTTAACATCATATTAGCCATCCATATAACATGTAAATATGTTCACAAAACATTAACTTAAGGAATAATACCCTTTTACATATTCAAAAGTATCCTAAATGGTGATTTAACTATATAAACATAATATATGCATAAATCAAAGAAAGTAAATGAAGTAGGGTTCTTAGATAACCTTGATGTGTAGGAGGATGAAGAACAACCAAATCTAAACCCTTGTTTAGCAAAAGAAACGTTAGCTTTCTATCCCTTGAAAACCCTAATGTCCAACCAACAAAAAAAAAAAAAAAAAAAAAAAAAAAAAAAAAAAAAAAAAAAAAAAAAAAAAAAAAAATAAAAAAAAAAAAAAAAACACACAACAACACACAATAAAAATAAAAAAAAAAACCTAATCATGCAATTCTTGCTAATACTTTTAAAGCTTAAAACCAACCCTTAACTTTCTTAGAAATACCTTAAGTATGATGTATAAACACTAATATGGTGAAAGAAAATCAAGCTATGGATCCCCTAAAAACCTTGTGGAATGCCGTGGGTTAATAAGAGGGAAATGGGAGAGATTTTTCTTGTTTATACTTTGTAAATGAACATCTATGTGTTACTTGCTAGCTTTTATAATGAAAATATCTAATCTAACCTAACCATGGTCACTTACTAACTCATGTGTAAGAGCCCATAGGGGGGGGTGAGGGTTTTACAGAGTTGGAAGGTGTAAGTGATTGGTTCCCTAATATGGGATTCATCCCATGAATTCAAGGAAGATACTTTGAGCTAGATATTTTCTTGGTATGACTCACCTTAAATTCGGCCATATATGCATACTAGGATGGTATTTTTGTAACTTTTGAGTATTGGGTATAATCGTGGGTATTTGTTTAAGCGTAGTTAGGTTTTGTGCTTCCGGGAATGCCGAACCGATTTTATCGCGAACCGTAAGCATTTTAACGTAACCATAATAATAGATGAAACAAAGTTGATAATTATTCTCATATTAATTCATATAACACTTGCTTGATGTAAATGTTTAATGTTTAATGGCCACGATTACATTGAATGATCATTTTTAGTTTAGCGGATTTAGCTTGCGATTACGATTTAAAAGCAAAACGCGTAAACCCTAAAAATGAATTGTGAATTACATATATGTACTCACAATGACCTAATAACAGAGGTGTTATAACTTGAGTCAATTTCAAACCTTTTCATAAGGTTATAATGACCCATTTTGCACCCTACTAGTCTAAAGTCGGAATATACCTTAAATATAGTGTTGTTCTGAATTCTGTGTTATAAGATCTATAGTAAGCTGACAAACCCCCATTTTAGACGACCCATTTATACAGGGTGAGTAATCCGAAAACCCATAGCGTTAGATTATGCTGGCATTTCAAAAAATGATGTATTCCCGTTTGTTTAAGGTTTTTAAATACACATAGGTTGTTGTCTCTGCTATTCAAACTCTTTTTTTTGAGGTTTCTACTCATATGCCAGACTCCTCTATTATTTATTCCAAATTGTGAATTGTCGTGTGTTCGCACATTCTGTAAAATGACAGGGTTATCCCTGTCATTATTGGAAAGCCTTGGTGGAATGCAAACAAAGAAATGTAACATATCTGACATAGCTTAATTGTGAAGTATAGATGGTAGTTGCTCTATGTTTTCACTTTCCCACATCATCATACACAGGTAGACGGAGAAGGATCCTTATTTAGAACATATTTGGTACCAGGTTTTGAGAATTTTTTTTTTCAATCAGTCTTCCTGTTTAAGAAGAAAGGCAGAAAGGCAACTTACGATTGTACACACCATCAAATTTACTCTTATACATTCTAATTGGATGAATGCGTACATAGTATGGTGATCTTGTGCTTTAACCGTCCACATGATTTATGTGTAGACAATGTGTTTTAAGAAACTGATGTGGCGATTAAATAGCGATAATTTATTTGAATTTTGTCTCATACAGGTGGACTTTCTTCTTATTCTGTTGGACGAAAGAAAGACCATTCTGAGAAAAGCAATTTCAGGGGTAAAAAAAGCCGAATAGAGGTGGGTTCCTCATTGCGGGAAGATGTCAGAACCAGAATGTTGAGAATGAGAAGGTTCCTTGATGAATGAGCACCTAATATATGACCACAATTAGACTTCACAACAACAAAGGGAAGATAACCCAACGCCCATACGCAAAACTGAAATGCCTATCTCAAAGCACCATTCCACCATCAAAACAACCGACGTCCACCTGTCAATCCCGCAGCGGAGCGCGGGCCGAACCATCTGTTAATGATATTAAGAAAGGTAAATTAGACAATCAACTTTATTTTTTCTCATATACATGCTTTATAAGTAGTAAAGATAAGTTTCATATTTTCTATATGTATATTTGATTTTTCATGTTTTACATTTTGTATGTACATGACTAGTCGATCTACTTTCAATTATGTATATAGCACATCTAAACTGTATCAATGTCGGTTTAAAATACACCTTTAAACACGTACCACAAGTAGAAGGTAATTTCATATAATGCTCGAATATATACTTCCGTAGATTCTTGTATAAATTTGACCAAAACGTCAATAAATAATTGACGCAAAGGTTGTTTCCATGGTATTCTAAACGAGCTAACATAGAGGTTCAAGTTGCAAAATTGACTTGGCAGAACGTTAGCATTCTATTGTGAGTCAATAGTGTCATTTTATGTTAATGCCTACATGTTATCGAAACCTACTTCCAGGCTGTTTCCTAAAGTAGCCGTTTAGTCTGTTGATAAACTAATAAAATAAACAACCAAGCTAATTGAGGGTTCAATTAAGAGCAAGTTCCTTGCAGTTTCTTATATCGATCATGTATAAAAAGGATGCATTTAGAATCAAAGCCATTCTATCATTTTTGAAAATTACTACACCAAGCCTTCTTTCTAGTTACAATGTAACAAAAGCAAATATGCAACAACTCTTACAAGTTAAATGTGATGCTAGTAATCTTAAAAGTGTCTCGGGAGCTACTAATCTTGATGAACATGGTGCCAGAATTTGGAGAGTTGCCAAGGCTATGGTTCATGCTTCGGTGAAAAGCAAAGACTTCGAAGCCATTTACAAGTTAAATGGTGTTGAGGGCTTTTTGATCACATAGAAGGTCGTTGTGGTTATGGTTGTGTAATGCGCGTTGTAGATCTGTTTGTGAAACAATTGGTTCAACCACTGTTATATTCACCGATAAAACAATTACATTGTGGACTTTGAGAAATTGAAACGAAGTTGTACCATCTCAAGACGAAGAATAGTGCAAGTTCGTTTTAGTTTCTCCATGTCCACAACGTAACTGTTTTATCGGTGTATATAACAGTGACTGAACCCATTGTTTCACAAGCAGATCTACAACTCGTTTTATGCAGCCATATTACAAATTAAATGAAGCTTAGTGATGGTTTTGAATCTATGGCTATAATTGATAATAATTTATTAATGATTTATGTAACAGTAATAGTTCGATGACCCCATATATTAGAGGATGTCATCATGTCTATTTGCGGCAAATATAATGATTATATATGTGTTTTACCATGTCAGCAACATGACACAAACCTATGTTTTAGTTTCTTTTTGTGCAGTTAATCACTCTACTCGTTTGGGTCATCTTATAACCGGCAATTCTAGTACTTTCATGAAAGTTTTTGCATCATATACTAATTATCTTTGATATGATTGGATTGCCATGGCAGTCAATGTTTAATATAACATAAAGTGTGAACTCATTGACATAGCTATTACTGTTACGTGCTATGAAATTAGTGTTGTAAATAGGGTGATACAACGTCCCGGAAGAAAGGCTCTTAGGCTTTGTTGTTTTTTCAATTAAACTTCTTCTAACATTTTTTCACCACTTATGTTTGCAGTCTCTCAGACGTTTTTTGTTTGTTTTTTTGCAGAGATAAGTGGTAAAAATCACTTCCAACCTCTTCAAAAATCCAGACAAAATATTTCACTTCTTACCCCTTCTTCTCACTTCTTTCTACAATAATTAAATAATTCAGATTTTTTTTGGGTTTATACGTTTTCAACCGTTTTTATTCTTTTTTTGTGCGTTTTTTTACGTTTCCATCCATTTTAATCCGTTTTGTATGATTTTTACGTTTTCTCTGTTTTTCTACTATATATAATATTTTTTTACGTTTTCACTAGTTTTTTTACGTGTTCGTATGCTTTTTTACGTTTTCGTCCCTTTTTTACGTTTTTGTCCCTTTTTTACGTTTTCGTCTGTTTTTTTACGTTTTCGTCTATTTTTTACGTTTTCGTCTGTTTTTTTACGTTTTCGTCTGTTTTTTACGTTTTCGTCTGTTTTTTTACGTTTTCGTCAGTTATTTTACGTTTTCGTCAGTTTTTTTACGTTTTCATCAGTTTTTTACGTTTTCGTTTGTTTTTTCCGTTTTCGTCAATTGTTTTACGTTTTCGTCAGCTTTTTTTATGTTTTCGTCTGTTTTTTTACGTTTTCGTCCGTTTTTTACGTTTTCATTAGTTTTTTACGTTATCGCCAGTTTTTTATGTTATCGTCTGTTTTCTTACGTTTTCGTCAGGTTTTTTTTAATGTTTTTTACGTTTTTGTCTTTTTTTACATTTCGTCCGTTTTTTACGTTTCGTCCATTTTTTTACGTTCTCGTCTACCTTTTTACGTTTTCGTCTGTATTTTTACGTCGTTGTCAGTTATTTTACGTTTTCGTCTGGTTTTTTACGTTTTCCTCCGTTATTTTACTTTTTCCTCTGTTTTTTAACGTTATTGCCTATTTTTACGTCTTCGTCTGTTTTTTTTATGTTTTCGTATGTTTTTTTATGATTTCATTTGTTTTTTTATGTTTTCGTACGTTTTTCTACGTTTTCGGCCTTCTTTTTACGTTTGCATCCGTCTTTTTACGTTTTCCACCATTTTATTATGTTTTTGCACGTTTTTTTGGTTTTTCTCTGTTTTTTCAAGTTTTTGTCTGTAAAAGTACGACAACGTAAAAAACAGACGAAAACGTAAAAAAAAGACGAAAACTTAAAATAACTGACGAAAACGTAAAAAAATGACAAAAAGTTAAAAAAACTGAACATAAACGTATAAAAAACTAACGAAAATCGTAAAAAAATAAACTGACGGAAACGTTAAAAAAAAACTGACGAACACGTAAAAAAAACTGACGGAAAACGTAAAAAAATGACAACAACGTTAAAAAAACTGACCAAAACGTAAAAACTGGAAGGAAACGCTAATAAAACTGACTCCAAAAAGTAAAAAAACTGACAAACGTAAAAAACAGACGAAAGTGTTAAAAATTAGACGAAAACATAAAAAACCGACCAAAGTAGGAAAATCAAAAAAAAACTGACGCAACGTAAAAAAAATGACGAAAACATTAAAAAAAAACTAAAGATAAACGTAAAAAAAAACTGACAAATATAGTAAAATAACTGAACGGGGGAAAAAAAAAAACGTAAAAAACTGGCAATAAACGTAAAAAAACTGACGAAAACGTAAAAAAAATTGACGAAAACGTAAAAAAACTGACGAAAATGTATAAAAATAACGAGAACGTAAAAAAAAACAGACGAAAATAAAATAATGAGAAACGTTAAAAAAACTGACGCAAACGTAAAAAACTACGCAATCGTAAAAAAATGACGTAAAACGTATAAAAACTAAAGGAAAGTAAAATAAAACTGACAAAAACGTAAAATAACCGACGAAAACGTAAAAAAACAGACGAGAACGTAAAAAACTGGCGAAAACGTAAAAATACTGAAGAAAACGTATAAAACTGATGAAAACGTAAAATAACTGATGAAAACGTAAAATAACTGATTAAAACGTAAAAAAACAGACGAAAACATAAAAAACACTTGTAAAAAGATAAAGAAACAAAAATAAAAGTACTTCTAGAGAAAAAAGCAAATGGTCTTCTTCTTTGCAGATGAAAAGCTTAGATGCACCTCTTCTTCTGCAGACATAGTTTGTAGATGAACAGGTAAAACCTCTGAAAAAACAAACGAAACCTTAGTTTTTTACAGTCTGTAAAGCTTGCACAGTTACATCATGGAGTATTTAACTGTGACACGTGTCACATGTGGTTCTTATAATAAGTGCAAATCATGACAACAGTGAAAAGTTAAAGTTAATTAAAAGTAAAATATTTTGTATAACCTGATGTTCTTCCTAAAAGTAGTACGGGCTACGGAATACTATCTTTACTTTTAAATAAGGCTGCATTTAGTGGAAGCCATTCCTTATCCGTGAGGGACCATTGTTGGAAGAAAGGTCACGCGTGAGCAGGTTAAAAGACTTTGTCGGAAGAAAGGTCACGCGTGTGCAAGTACAAAAGAAGACGAAATGTGATCGAGCTCACCATCAGTTTACCTTGTGTTTGGGAGGTTCAAAGGGATGTTTTTATTATTAATGATTAGATTTTGGTATTGTGTGATGATGTATTTTGTATAGTATGCGAATATTCTAATGAAAATTAAAGGGCTTGGTGACTATTGTGGCTGAAAAGTAAGAAGAATTGAAAGGAAGTGAATGGTGATGTGCTGCTGAGATGACGTTGAGGTAGAATGTGAGAAAAAATGACCACTAAAACTAGTTTAAGGATAACATTGTTAACATTATATTTTTTCTTGTATTTGTACCTCATAAATTTTGGGTGTTATCTTCAAGTTCTTTAGAGACAAGAAGTCTCACCACCTACTGAAGCGAAAGGCATTATTAGATAAGTGAATTATGCCAAAAAGAAAAAGAAGATGATGAAGTCATTGAGATACTTATAAACATATTTAAGTACCCATGAATGCTTAAGTGAGAACTTTCTTAAGAAGGTAGACAGAAAAACGTTCATCAAAAAAGTCAATAAAAAGTACAGGAGTTAGTATAAAGATCTCTCTCTTTTCCCTCAAAATCTAATCTATATCCATTTTTTTTTTTTCTTTTTTTTTCGTTTCCTTTTTTTTGGCAGACACACTCCTCGTTGTTGTTGTGAGAGAGATTGTTTATACTAAACTCTGTACTTTTTATTGACTTTTATTGATGAACGTTTTTCTGTCTACCTTCTTTAAAGAAAGTTCTCATTAAGCATTCATGTGGTACTTTAAATTTTGTTTATAAGTTTTCAATGACTTCATATCTTCTTTTTTCTTTTAGGTCAGTAATTCACTTACTAATAAGGCTTCGCTTCAGTAGGTGGTGAGACTTCTTGTCTCTAGAACTTTGAAGATACAGCCCAATATTTATGAGGTACTAAATACACAAGAAAAAATATTAATGTTAACAATGTTATCCTTAAACTAGTTTTAGTGGTCATTTTTTCTCACATTCTACCTCAACGTCATCTCAGCAGCACATCACCATTCACTTCCTTTCAATTCTTCTTACTTTTCAGCCACAATAGTCACCAAGCCCTTTAATTTTCATTAGAATATTCGCATACTATACAAAATACCTCACACACAATACCAAATCAAATCATTAATAATAAAAACATCCCTTGAACCTCACAAACACAAGGTAACTGAGTGGTGAGCTCGATCACCTTTCGTCCTTCTTTTGTAACATGTCTCAGCGTGACCTTCTTCCCGAACAATGGTTCTTTTATTCTTGCACACGCTGTGACCTTTCTTTCCCAACAATGGTCCCTTCACGGATAGGATTGGCTCCACTAAATGCAGCTATTTAAAAGTGTAAGATAGTATTCCGTTAGCCCGTTACTACTTTTAGGAAGAACATCAGTGTTATACAAATTATTTTACTTTTATTTAAACTTTATTGTTCACTGTTGTCTATGATTTGAACTTTTATAAGAACCACATGTGACCTCGTGTCACAGTTAATACTCATGATGTTAACTGTGCCAAGCTTTACAGACTGTAAAAAAACTAAGGTTTCAGTTTGTTTTTTCAGAGGTTTTACCTGTTTATCTACAAACCATGTCTGCAGAAGAAGAGCAGGATTTGCATCTAAGCTTTTTCATTGCATAAGAAGAAGACCATTTGCTTTTTTCTCTAGAAGTACTTTTATTTTTTGTTTCTTTTTTTTATTATTTTTACAGTGTTTTTTTTTGTTTTCGTTGTTTTTTTACTGTTTTTATCAGTTTGTTTTTTACGTTTTAGTCAGTTATTTTACGTTTTCATTAGTTATTTTACGTTTTCGTCAGTATTTTTACGTTTTCGTCAGTTTTTTACGTTTTCGTCTGTTTTTTTACGTTTTCGTCAGTTATTTTACGTTTTTGTCAGTTTTATTTTACGTTTCCTTTAGTTTTTTTACGTTTACGTCAGTTTTTTTACGATTGCGTCAGTTTTTTTACGTTTAAGTCAGTTTTTTTACGTTTTCGTCAGTTATTTTACGTTTTCGTCTGTTTTTTTACGTTCTCGTTATTTTTATACATTTTCGTCAGTTTTTTACGTTTTCGTCAATTTTTTTATGTTTTCGTCAGTATTTTTACGTTTTCGTCAGTTTTTTACGTTTTCGTCAGTTATTTTACTTTTTTGTCAGTTTTTTTAGGTTTTCTTTAGTTTTTTTATGTTTTCGTCAGTTTTTTTACGTTTGCGTCAGTTTTTTTACCTTTGCGTCGGTTTTTTATGTTTTTGTCTAATTTTTTACGCTTTCGTCTGTTTTTTACGTTTTCGTCAGTTTTTTACATTTGCGTCAGTTTTTTACGTTTCTGTCAGTTTTTTACGCTTTGGTCAGTTTTTTTACGTTGTCGTCTGTTTTTTTACGTTTTCGTCAGTTATTTTACGTTTTCGTCAGTTTTTTTTACGTTTCCGTCAGTTTTTTTACGTTTTCGTTAGTTTTTATACGTTTTGTCAGTTTTTTTACATTTTGTCATTTTTTTTACGTTTTCGTTAGTTATTTTACATTTTCGTCCTTTTTTAAGTTTTCGTCTGTTTTTTACGTTGTCGTACTTTTACGGACGAAAAATTGAAAAAACGGAAGAAAACCTAAAAAACGTGCAAAAAAACTAATATTAAAATGGTGGATAGTAAATAAAATTAAAAAAAGACGGATGCAACGTATAAAGAAGGCCGAAAAGTAGAAAAAACGTTACGAAAGCATAAAACAACATACGAATACATAAAAAAAAACATACGGAAAACATAAAAAAAATACAGATTGACGAAGATGTAAAAATAGGAATAACGTAAAAAACAAGAGGAAAAAGTAAAATAACGGAGGAAAACGTAAAAAACCAGACGAAAACGTAAAATAACTGACAAAGACGTAAAAATACAGTCGAAAACGTAACAAAAGCAGACGAGAACGTAAAAAAACAGACGAAACGTAAAAAAACAGACGAAATGTAAAAGAAAACAGACAAAAACGTAAAACAACATAAAAAACGGAAACGTAAAAAAAACAGACGATAACGTAAAAAAACTAACGATAACGTAAAAAACTAATGAAAACGTAAAAAACGGATGAAAACGTAAAAAAACAGACGAAAACTTAAAAAAGCTGACGAAAACGTTATCTTTAAAACAATGACGAAAAACGGAAAAAAAACAAACGAAAAGAGTAAAAAAAACTGATGAAAACGTTAAAAATAAAAACTGACGAAAAAAAGTAAAATAACTGACGAAAACGTAAAACAGTCGAAACGTAAGGTAAAACAGAGAAAGTAACAATAACTGGACGAAAAACGGAAAAAATACTGACGAAAACGTAAAAATACTGACGAAAACATAAAATAGCTGACAAAAACGTAAAAAAACAGACGAAAACGTAAAAAAACTGACGAAAACGTAAAAAAACTAGTGAAAACGTAAAAAAATATTATATATAGTAGAAAAACAGAGAAAAAATCGTTATAAAATATCATACAAACGGATTAAATGGATGGAATCGTTTTAAAAATCGCCCTACAAAAAAGAAAAAAACGGTTGAAAACGTTATAAAACCCCAAAAAATCTGAAATATTTAATGATTGTAGGAAAGAAGGTGAGAAGAAGGGGTAAGAAGTGGAAATATTTTGTCTGGATTTTTGAAGAGGTTGGACAGTGATTTTTTACCACTATCTCTGCAAAAAAAACAAACAAAAAACGTCTGAGAGACTGCAAACATAAAGTGGTTGAAAAAATTGTTAGAAGAAGTTATTGGAATAAAAAAAACAAAGCCTAAGATGCGTTCTTTCGTGGACGTTGTTTCACCTATATTTTACAACACGTATTCATGCAACGTACAGTAATAGCTATGTCATGAGTTCTCTCTTTTGTTTATATGTAAACATTGACTGCCATGGCAATCCAATCATATCAAAGATAATTAGTATATGATGCAAAAACTTTCATGAAACGTACTAGAATTGCCCGGTTATAAGATGACCACGAGGTAGAGTGATTAACTTGCACAAAAAGAACACTAAAACATAGGTTTGTGTCATGGTGATGACCTGGTATAACACATATTAAATCATTTTATATTTGCCGCAAATTAGACATGATGACATCCTCTATATATGGGTTCATCGAACTCATTACTGTTACTTAATCATTAAAAAATTTTTTATCAATTATAGCCATAGATTCAAAACCATTCATAAGCTTCTTTTAATTGGTAATATGGCTGCATAAAACGATGTCTGTAGATACTGCTTGTGAAACAATGGGTTCTGTCACTGTTATATACACGATAAAACGTTTCGTTGTGGACATGAGATAACTAATAACGAACTGGCAATATTCTTCAGTCTTGAGATGGTTACAATTCCGTTTCAATTTCTCAAGTCCACAATGTATTGTTTTATCGGTGAATATATCAGTGGTTGAACCAATTGTTTCACAAAAGATTACACGCGCATTACTCAAACCATAATCCACAACGACCTTCTATGTGATCAAAAAGCCTCAACACATTTATTGTAAATGGCTTCGTAGTCTTTTTGCTTTTCACCGAAGCATGAACCTGTGCCTTAGGGCAACTCTTCCAATTTATGGCCCTCACCCCACCATGTTCATCAAGTATTAGTAGCTCCCGAGACACTTTTAAGATTACTAGATTCACATTTTTACTTGTGAAGAGTTGTTGATATTTGCTTTTGTTAATTGTAACTAGAAAGAAGGCTTGGTTGTCAAGTATAATAGTAATTTTCAAAAATGATAGAATGGCTTTGATTCTAAATGCATCCTTTTTATACATGATCGATATAAGAAACTGCAAGGAACTTGCTCTTTATGACCCTCAATTGATTGGTTGTTTATTTATTGAATACAACAGACTAAAGGTTACTTTAGGATACAGGCCTGGAAGTAGGTTTTCGAGAACTAGTTAGGCATTAATAAAATGACACTATTGACTCACAATAGAATGCTAACGTTCTGCCAAGTCAATTTTGCAACTTGAACCTCTATGTTAGCTCGTTTAGAATACCATGGAAACAACCTTTGCGTCAATTATTTATTGACGTTTTGGTCAAATTTATACAAGAATCTACGGAAGTATATATTCGAGCATTATATGAAATTACCTTCTACTTGTGGTAAGTGGTTAAAGGTGTATTTTAAACGACAATTGATCAGTTTAGATGGGCTTTTTACATAATTGAAAGTAGCTCGATAGTCATGTACTACAAAATGGAAAAAACTTGATATTCAAAATATACATATAGAAAATATGAAACTTATCTTTACTACTTATAAAGCATGTATATGAGAAAAAATAAAGTTGATTGTCTAATTTACCTTTCTTAATATCTTTAACGAGATGGTCGGCCCGCGCTCCGCTGCGAGACGACCGATGGACGTCGTTGTTGTTGATGGCGGAATGGGTGCTTGAGATAGGCATTTCAGTTTTGCTATGGCGTTGGGTGATCTTTGTTGTTGTTGATGAAGTCTAATTGTGGTCAGATATAGGTGCTCATTCATCAAGGAACCTTTCATTCTCAACAGTTCTGGTTCTGACATCTTCCCGCAATGAGGAACCCACCTTTATTCGGATTTTTTTACCTCCGAAATTGCTTTTCTCAGAATGGTCTTTCTTTCGTCCAACAGAATAAGAATAAGAAGAAAGTCCACCTGTATGAGACAAAATTCTAATAAATTATCGCCATTTAATCGCCACATCAGTTCTTAATAAACATTGTCTACACATAAATCTGTGGACGGTTTAAAGCACAATGATCACCATACTATGTCCGCGTGTCATTCCAATTAGTAATGTATAGAGTAAATTTGATGGTGTACAAATCGTAAGTTGCCTTTCTGCCTTTCTCTTATCAGGAAGACTGTTTGGAAAAAAAAAATTCTCAAAAAAACTGTGGTATTCAAATATGTTCTAATAAGGATCCTTCTCCATCTACCCTATATGATGATGTGGGAAAGTTCAAAACATTAAAGCAAACTACCAATCTATTACTTCACAATTATGCTTATGTCTGATATGTTATCTTTTTGGTTTGTATTCTAACCAAGGCTTTCCATAATGACAGGGAGGTGAACCCTGTAATTATACAGAACGTGGCGAAACACACGACAATTCACAATTTGGGATTAACTAATTTGAGGGTCTGAATATGAGTAGGAAATCTCAAAAAAAAGAGTTTGATAGTAGAGAAACAACTATGTGTATTTAAAAACATTTAAACAAACGGGTAATACATCCATTTTTTGAAAATTGCATGCATAAATCTATCGCTATGGGGTTGTTTCGGATTACTCAACCTAGTAATGGGTCGTTAAAATGGGGGTGTTGTCTGTACTATAGATATGATAACAATGCTTCAGGGTAACAACACTTTTAGTTAAGGTATGATTCGACTTTAGAACTAGTAGGGTTGCAAAATGGGTCATTTTTTTTAAACTTATGAAATGGGGTTTGAAATTGACCTCAAGTTATAACACCTCGTTGTTTTGGGTCATTGTGCGACAATATGTAATTCACAATTCTTTTTGGGTTTTACGCGTTTGCTCTTTAAATCGTTAACGCTAAAGCTTACTGGTCGTCGGGTAAATAAAAATATCATTCAATAAAAAAAATGTAATCGGGGCATTACTCGATAAACCAGTTACATTACAAGCATGTGTTATATTGGATTATTATGAGAATAATTATCCAACTTTGTTCATTATTTTTATTGGTTACGTAAAATGCTTACGTTTTTCGCGGCTAAATGCGGTTCGCATTCCGGAAGCTACAAAACGTAAAACTACGCTTAAACAATACCACTGATTATACCCTATACTAAAGTTTACAAAAAAATACCATCCTCTAGGTATGCATATGTGGCCGAATTTAAGGTGAGTTCATACCAAGAAAAATATCTAGCTCAAGTATCTTCCTTGAATTCATGGGATGAAGCCATATTAGGCGAACCACTCACTTACACCTTCCTCCAACTTTGTAAGAAACCCACTCCCCTCCCCCTATGGCTCTTTACCACATGAGTTAGTAAGAGGTATATGTGACCATGGTTTAGGTTAGATTCAGATATTTCATTATAAAAGCTAGAAGTGTAACACATTGATGTTCATTTACAAAGTATAAAACAGAAAAATCTTCCATTTCCTACTTATTAACCCACGGCATTTCACAAGGTTTTTAGGGGAATCCATAGCTTGATTTTTTCTTTCACTCATATTAGTGTTTATACATCATATTAAGGTATTATAGAAGAGTTGGAAGGGTTGGTTTAAGCTTTGAAAAGGTTTTTAGCTAAGATATTGCAAGATTGGGTTTTGGTTGGAATAGGTTTTCAAGGGATAAAAGCTAAGGTTTTCTTGCTAAACAAGGGGTGGGTTTTAGATTTGGTTGTTCTTCATCCTCACTCACATCTAGGTTATCTAAAGAAACCCTTCTTTCATTTACTTTCTTTGATGTATGCATATATTATGTTTATATAGTTAAATCACCATTTAGGATACTTTTGAATATGTAAAAGGGATTTTTACTTATGATTAATGTTTTGTGAACTTATTTTTACACTTATTTACATGTCATATGGATGATAATATTATGTTAAAAGTAATGTATAAGTATTTTAACATGTTGGTTAAGTATTAACATGTATAAGTGCAAATTAGGGTTTTAATGATTTACTTAATAAGTTGCAAATGAAAATGATGTAAATAACATGTTAAACTTGTTATCTTGGATATTCTTGAGCAAAGTATGACCTAATGGATTTTATATATGTAAAACATAAGATAGAAATGTTGTGAAGTAGTTGTAATAAGGTGTTGAAGCTAAATGGTACTAAAATCAAGCTTAAAACATGTCTAAATCACAAAACCTCAAACCTTCTGTTTTGGTCCGAATTTCTTAACAGCCCTTTTATGTTTTATAAATATAGTACATCTCATGAGGATTCCAAAATGATAAGAAACTCGAAAATCCGATTTATAACGAAGAAGATACGCTAGTTACGAGTTTACGACGCTAAATACTTTATAAAACAAATTTTATAAAAAGTTACTATTCATGGCAGAAACTTATACTTTGTAAACATCAATAATATGATAAAACTTTCAATTACGAGAACGTGTTCGAAAGAATCGCTAAAAACGGAGCTATAACGAATAAGATACGACAAAAACGGGTTTTACGTTAATTAAAAGTATAAAAACGATTATATAGCTGTTATGAACAGTAAAAACACTATTCATCACAGAATCTCAAAAACCTAAAAATGTGATTTTATGATCACTCGTCTTAATACGAAAGCGTGGGCGTAAGAAACGCGCGATGGCTTCTAAACACAGCAGTTCAGGACCCGCTCTTCATGAAATGACTCCTGTATCAATCAGTTCAGGATTCGTGCCAAACCCTCCTTCTTTGCAAAATATGCTTCCTGTGGTTTGCAAAAATTGCAGACTTACTCCCCAACTTCACGAAAGTGCAGGTGGCCTCCCCAGTTTAAAACTATCATTTGCACCGTGCTCCCTGCCGGGAGCACGAATGCAATGGGAATTGAAACTTCCATTGCACTCGTGATCCCCCCCCCCCCCCCCCCCCCCCCCCCCCATGCAGAGAGCATGAATGCGACACAAGTTTCGTTTTGGGGAGGCCGCCTGCACTTTCGTGAAGTTGGGGAGCAAATCTGCAAATTTGGGAAACCCAAAGGAGCAATTTGCAGATTTTCTTACGATTTCACATTAAACAAATAGATGGTGATTGGCTATATTAGATTTATATTTGTTATTAGTTATCGAAGTGCTATATTATAGGGAATTCATAATGAGGCTTCTTCGGGATGGCGTATTGACGAGTTGTTGGATTTACGTATTTAAAAGTGTCCTAAACTCCTTGTACGTCATGTCATGGACCTCGTAAATTTTGATAGCACGAAGATAGTACGATAATAACTATATAGATATATTCAATTTGTTGTTAGACCAACGTACTTGAATATGATTTGTCTAATTAACTAGGTTGCATTCGGGCGGTAGCGTGAGCTTTTTTACTTGGGTATTTTTATTATCAGTTTACTCACTCAAGGTGAGTTCATAGCCCCTATTTTACAATTATTAATTTATAAGTTTTTGGGGTGAGAAACATATGCATATTTTATAATTTTGGACGCAAGTGTACATTTTATCATTGATTACGTGTTGCCTAAGTAGCGATAACCACTATGCCCATGAATCATGGAACTGTCAATTACTGGAATTGTGAGGCGAGTGATTATAGATTAGATTCTTTTGGGATTGACCTCCCCGTTCGGGTGAATAGCTATCACTGGAAACGAAAGTATATCATGTCGGATACTGGATGTTACGGGTTGAACATCATCACGGGCAATGTAGGCAATATTATATATTGTATTCAATTATGTCGAGCTTCGGTGTCATGAGCTTAGGTAAACGTAAATTGCATTTTGTGATGTCTGCATCTGTTGCATTATCACTGGGAAAGTCTTGCGGTCCTGCATATCATTTACATAAACCTATAAAATTCAACATCTTTATTTTGACGTTTCAATGCAAATGTTTTACAGGAGTCATTAAGCATGAGGTGCGAAGGATACATTGGTGGTTATATTTTGAAGTCATGCATTAAAGATTTAGCGCATTACATTTTGTATATCTGTTTAAGTCTGAAATCTTTGTACTAAACCCCCCACAAGTAAAAAGTAAAGCTTGGGCTTTTGTAACACATACTTTATTAAAATCAATGTATCAGTTTTTAAACGGACATTTTGTTCGTTCTTTATATTATCTGTGTTATTGATCTGAGAAGTACACGCCCCGGAACCCTTATTTCCGCTGCTACCAATTTTGGGGGGTGTTACAGATTGTATCAGTGCCAAGTTATAGAGAACCAGGTAAACGTTTTTGCTGGACTATAACATTTTCAAAACATTGCATTCATACAAAGGGGTTTTCACGGGGACATACTTAAACCAAATTGTGCATAGTCGGTTAGGCTAGATGCATGCTGATTGTTATACTCATGTTATACTATAAAATGTATATTACCTATATGAGTCTTATATTAGCATACTCTATATAAGCTAATCTTGTGATTTCAGATATTATCTTGGCCGATTCTGTGCATTCTACAGTTACATTACAACTTCGTATCCTTGCCAGTTGAGGACGATATCAGGACATCGGTTCACCAGGAGTCGATGGACCACCCATTATGCCAGAGGACCCATATGCTTACATAATGGCTGCTTTGAGAGGTTCCACCATCGCCTGACTACATACCTGGACCCGAGGTTCCACCATCGCCTGACTACATACCTGGACCCGAGATTCCACCATCGCCTGACTTTACCTGGGACCATCGCCTGACTACATACCTGGCCCTGATGTTCCTCCATCGCCTGACTATATACATGGCCCTGAGGGACCACCATCACCGGACTACGTACCTAGAACGAAGGAGCCAGAGCAGGCACCACCCTCACCCGTTTATTTACCTTATGTACCGGAGCCGGTGTACCCGGAGTATATACCACCCGAGGATGATGTCTTTCTAGCCGAGGAACAGCCATTACATGCTGCTACCTCACCTACTGCTGAGTCACCAGGATACATTCCCGAGTCTGATCCAGAGGAGGATCCCGAGGAGGATCCAGCTGACTACCCTGCTGATAGGGAGGATGATGATGATGATGAGGACGAGGACGAGGATGGGGAAGAGGAGGAGGAGCACCCAGCTCCGGCCGACTCTGTCCCACCTGGGACACGTTAAGACTTGCAGGATTTATCTATATGGGATGAGCATCTTTTTTTTTTTTTTTTTTTTTTTTATCCACTTCCTCCTAGGGAAGAGGTCGAGAGACTTCTTGCCTTAACCACCCCACCACCATCACACAGATACCATCACCACCATTACCTATACCATCACCACCACCCAATAGCCCTACTCATATTGAGATTCCCGAGAGTTGTTTACCGCTTCGGAAGAGGGTACGTTTTACTTCTCCCACCCCTAGTCATGAGGTCGGGGAGAATTCAGCAGCCGGTGCTACTAGGCAGGATAGACCTGCCATAGCAAAGGACGACCCTTATTCTATAGCGAGGGAGGACCTTTATGGATTTGTCGATATGGTTGATGTCCCTCCTAGATGTTCGACGTCTAGGGAGTTAGACTATGGCATTACGGATACATAGGATGATCTGGTAGGAGCCATCGATGAGATTGCACCGACCACCCTAGAGGGGGTCAATCAGAGGGTTACCGATCTTGCTACCATTGTTGAGCAGGAGACTACCATCATGTATGGTATTATGGAGGATGCACGAGATGACCGGTCTCAACTGAGAGGCCGATGTCAAATGTTGTATAGGATGGCCTGTTCCTCGGGTTTTAGCAATAATGATAGAGAGAGAGGCTAAGTTGGCTTTGGAGGATTGGGGGACTATCCATGGATGCTAGCGACTTGCACGTTCTGATGTTTTTGTATTAGCTACCTACGGTAGTGGGCGCAGAGTGCATAGATTTCAGAGTTGACAGTCAGCAGATCACAGGAGACAAAGGTTGATTTCTGTGTTGGTTGGCATCAGACCACAAGAGACAAGTTCAGTTGCTAAGACATTGAGGTTTTCTGAAAGGACTACAGACACAGATGGTCGAGTTTCAGATGGCAGCAAAGACCCGCAACAAAAGAGTCCGGCACAGCCTGATTGGCACCAGGAGAGGCTCTGGGTAGCAAGTTCTTAGATTTGGTTATGTTGTAGCTGAATGCTATGCAGCCTATTATAGTATTAGGGGTTTTCCAGCTAGCAGATTGTATAGTCTTTTGTTTTTGTTAGCTACGCCAGTTTAGGCTTTTGTTCAGTATTGTCTACCTTGTACAGCATACTAAGTGTTACGGGTATACTCCGAATAGTATGGCTTTAGGTTGTTTCTTTGTCTTGTAACCTAAGTTGTTGTATTTCTCTTCTTGTATCACTAAACCGTCTACCAGGTAGGTTTTCTCCAAGTTTATATATGAAATGGATGGATTATGTTATCTATGAAATCGAATTTATTATAAATGAATGTCGATTTGGTTATACCCGATTTATTTCAAATAACAGTATTGTAAATTTCAACTGTGTGATGTGATATCACCCGGTTTATTTTATGTATATATGTTATGTCATAGTTATCGATCCTTTTTTGCTATCAATCCTAAGGGTATTTTGTTTTACCTTCCCGCGCGCTCCGCGCTCTCTCCTCGAAAATGGCACCAAAGAGAAGGACCACGAGGTTAAACCCAAGTGCAACACAGACACCAGTCACAAACACTCATACCACTACATCTGTCACCAATGCCCAAATTCAAGCAATGATTAACGAAGGTGTTACTACTGCACTGGCAGCACGTGATGCAACCAGAAATGGCGATGATAGCCATACTTCAGGAACGGGTGCCAGAAGGCCTGTGCAGGTTGCTCGTGAATGCACCTACCCGGACTTCCTAAAATGCCAACCCTTGAACTTCAAGGGCACTGAGGGAGTTGTTGGACTCACTCAGTGGTTTGAAAAGATGGAGTCTATCTACAGCATAAGCAACAGTATAGTAGCATGCCAGGTCAAATTTGCTACGTGTACCCTGCAAGGAAATGCTCTTACATAGTGGAATTCCCATGTTAAGACCACTACTCATGAAGCTGCCCATGCAATGCCATGGAGGACACTGAAAAAGATGATGACAGACAAATACTGCACAAGGGGCGAAATTAAGAAACTGGAGTTCGAAATGTGGAATTTAAAAGGTGAAGGGTAACGATGTGGTAACCTATATCCAACGTTTCCAAGAACTGGCACTAATGTACGATCGGATGTTTTCGGAAGAAATAGACCAAGTTGAGAAATATGTCGGTGGCTTGCCCGACACGATCCATGGCAGTGTGATGGCGACTAAGCCAAAAACTATGCAGGATGCCATTGAGTTCGCCACTGAACTCATGGACAAAAAGATCAACACTTGGGCTGAACGTCAGGCTGACAACAAAAGAAAGTCTGATGACACCGCCAGGAACAACCAGAATCAGCAACCAAACAAGAGACAAAACACTAGAAGAGCTTATGCCGCAGGAAATGGTGATAGGAGACCATACGGAGGGCCTAGACCTCTGTGTTCCAAATGTAACTATCACCATGATGGTCCTTGTGCTCCCAAATGCCACAAGTGCAACCGATTTGGTCATTTAGGTCGTGACTGCAAGAATCCCCCAAATGTCAACACTGGGGCTAATCAGAGGGCTTGTTTTGAATGTGGTGCTCAGGGGCATTTCAAGAAGGATTGCCCAAAATGGAAGAACAACAACAACCGGGGTAATCAGGGTGGAAATGCCAAGACTCAGGCAAAGGTGTATGCCATGGGCAATGCAGGGGTAAACCCGGACAACAATGTCGTCACGGGTACGTTTCTCCTAAACAACCGATATGCATCTATTTTATTTGATACCGGTGCCGATAGGAGTTTTGTATCTACTGCATTTAGCTCTCTAATTGTTATCACTCCGACTGCATTAGATCATGATTATAATGTCGAACTAGCCGACGGGCGAATAGTTGGGTTAAACACTATTATCTGGGGTTGTACGTTAAACCTCTTAAATCATCCTTTCAACATAGACCTAATGCCCGTAGAACTAGGTAGTTTTGACGTGATAATTGGTATGGATTGGTTGGCAAAGTACCATGCCGTTATTTTCTGTGCGGAAAAGATCGTTCGTATTCCTTTTGGAGACGAAATTTTAATCGTTCGTGGTAACGGAAGCAGCAATAAACACGGGACCCGATTAAACATCATCTCGTGTACTAAGGCTCAAGAGTATTTAACGAAGGGATGTTGTCAGTATTCTTAAACAAATATACCGCAACAAAGTCGAAGGCAAGGCAAAGGAGAAACGACTGATGACTTGCTGCCGTTGTTCAAGAATGTCCTGAAGTATTTCCTGAGGACTCTGCGGTGTATACCTCCACTCGACAAGTAGAGTTCGAATTGATTATGTACAGGGTTGCTTCACTGTAGCATGGGCACCATATAGATTAGCACAGGTCCGAAATGAAGGAACTAGCGGAATTAGCAACTATATGGAATACCTTACGGGAAAAAGGGCTTCATAAGACCTAAGTTCCTAACCCTAGGGAGCTCTGGTTTGTTTGTAAAGAAGAAAGATAGGTCTTTTCGGATGTGCCATCAATTTACAGGGAATTGACAATCTGACAGGGAGAACTGCTACCCAATCCAAGGATCGGATTACCTATTCGACCAGCTACATGGGGATCGGGTAATATATTCAAAGAATCGATCAGGTCAGGGTATCACCAGTTGAAAAAGTTCGTGAAGAAGACATTCCAGACTACATTCAGGACCGATACGGTCACTATGAATTCCAAGTCCTGTCTTTTGGTTTTGACTAATGCACGTCCCGTGTTCATGGACCTTATGAACGGGTGTGTAAAACAGTATCTGGAAAAGTTTGTTTTGTAATTGTCTTCATCTATGACATTTTGATCTACTCCCAAAAGTAAGAAGATACTCATGAAAGTACACCTTAGGCGATCTTGAAATTGCTTCAAGAAGAAGGAATTGTTCGACCACTGTTCTCCAAGTGTGATTCTGGATTTTCCAGGTACTATTCCTCGGTCACGTGTTTGACTGTGCGATGGTATTCAACGTGACCCTGCAAGATTGAATCTATCAAAGATTTGGGCGTCTCCACTTAAAACTCCATAGAGATTAGCATCTTTTTGGGCCTTGCCGGCTTATTATAGAAGATTCATCGAAGGGTTTTCAATGATCGCCAAGACAATGACTAAACAAACCAGAAAGGTCATATGTCAAGTTTGATTGGGGTGATAACACCTGAGGGGAAGCTGAAGATTTCATCGCGCATATGCGTGCTTCAAAGAAGGATTGGGCGCTGTTGGTGTGTTGATGCAAAGAGGAAAAGGTTATTTCTTATGCATCACGCCAGTTAAAAATTTAGAAAAAAACTATACGATCATGATTTAGAACTTGGGGTAGTAGTGTTTTCGCTCTAAAAATTAGAGGCACTCTTTGTTATGGAACCAAGTGCTACGAGTGTTCATGATTCACAAAAGTTTACAAAACCTTCTTGATCGAAGGAATTAATAATATGAGGCAATCGTCGCTGGTTTTAGAGTTGCTGAGTGATACGATTGTGAATTCGTTTCACCCAGGGAGGGCGAATGTTGTTCGCTGATGCTCTGAGTAGGAAGGAACCGTGAACCTCCACTAAGGGTTCGGTGCCTTTGTGATGACTATCTGGCTTGGATCTTCCTAAATACAAATCTTAAAAGCTCAGACAGACTGAAGAACGAAAGCCGGTTAGAGCGAGAAATCAAAAGGAGGATGTTGGGGGGGTATATTGGTTGAAGAATTCAAAAGATCCGAAGAAGAAACTTAGAAAGGGAAAAGTTGAACCCACGTCGCGGGGGATGGAAAACTATGTGCTTAAATGGCAGGAGTTGGTTACCATGTTATGGCGACTTAAGGACTGTGATCATGCACGAGTCCCACAAGTCTAAATACTCTATTCATCCGGGTTCTGACAAGATGTACCAGGATATGAAGAAACTATATTGGTGGCCCAATATGAAAGCTAACATCGCCACTATGTAGCAGTGTTTGCCTGTGCTCAAGGTAGGAGGCCGAACATCAGAGACCATCGGGTTTGTTAGTACAACCCGAGATACCTCAATGGAAGTGGGACAACATCATGATGGATTTTGTCACGAAGCTTCCTAAGTCGTCACAAGGTTATGACACTATTTGGGTGATCGTTGACCGACTTACAAAGTCTGCCATTTTTATGCCAATGAGGGAAACGGATCCTATGGATAAACTGGCGAGAATGTACCTAAAGGAGGTAGTCACAAAGCATGGAATACCTGTTTCAATTATCTGTGATCGTGACCCTCGATTCGCATCAAATTTCTGGAGGTCACTTCAGAAGACTTTGGGTACAAGTTTGGATATGAGTACTGCATATCATCCGCAAACCGACGAACAAAGCGAGAAAACCATCCAAACTCTCGAGGATATGCTACGTGCTTGCGTAATCGACTTTGGAAATGGCTGGGTTAAACATTTGCCATTAGTCGAGTTTTCATACAATAACAGTTATCATGCTAGCATTAAGGCTGCACCGTTTGAAGCACTTTATGGTCGAAAGTGTCGTTCACCCGTGTGTTGGGCCGAGGTTGGACAAGTTCAACTCACTGGTCCAGAATTAGTGCAAGAAACAACGGAGAGGATCATCCAGATTAAACAAAGGATTCAAACCGCTCGCGATCGACAAAAGAGCTACGCTGATTTAAAGCGTAAACCGATGGAATTTCAAGTTGGAGATAAAGTTATGCTTAAGGTTTCGCCTTGGAAAGGGGTCGTACGTTTTGGCAAACGGGGGAAGTTAAACCCTAGATATGTCGGACCTTTCAAAGTGTTGAAAAAGGTTGGAGCCGTTGCTTACAAGCTTGAGCTTCCTCAAGAGCTGAGCAGGGTCCACAATACATTTCATGTATCCAACTTGAAGAAATGTTATTCTGACGATCCATTAGTCGTTCCGTTGGAAGGACTACAAGTAGATGACAAGCTTTATTTTGTTGAAGAGCCTGTAGAAATCATGGATCACGAAGTCAAACAATTGAGGCGAAGCCGTGTCATGTCCAAACTTGTCAAGGTTCGATAGAATCTCTAGTGCGGTGGTCCTGCGTATGATGACTATAGAGGAAAGCCTTGGGATAGATCAATGTAGTACAAAGGAAGAGAGCTAGTCAACACCGTGCTTCACCAAGACCGCACCATCATCAAGTGTCGTGTCTAAGGCGTTGAGACAGATGCGTCATTTAAGCGGCGGAGCGAGAGACTCATAACGACCTGTATTTTGGAAAAGTTCATGTTACAACGTGTAGTTGTGGTCTCATTGCACATTTATTTTTTAGGTTTTATGGTCATACAAGCGTTTTACTGGATCCTGAAGTTGTCTGTAATCAGTAGTTAAGTCGTTGATTAATCTGTCGATTATAGACGTATAAAATTGATTCAAGAGTACAATGTAAACGTTAATTGAGCACATCTATAACAATTCAAATGATTTATATCTAGGTCCGTAAGTATAATGTCCGTTATATGTGACTTTGTAGAGAGGGATAGAGTTTTGAATTAACTCTCATCTTGCACAATTATGTGAATGTTTTAGTATGAGTTACTAGTTTAGAGTGTGATTTAACTTGTTTGTTCTCGCGCTGAATAAGATTAATTTGGAATAGCTTGTTATCATTTTGTTTAGTGCGCCTTATCCCTTGGGTAGCCACTTGTTTAAGTCTTACGAGTCATTCATAGAATTATCATAGCTTCAAGGTCTTTGTAACCCTAATACTTTGAGAGTATTTGTATTATTTGCTTAATAACATTAAAGCTTTTATGATTAGTTGAATTATATGTTCATTGTGTTTTGTTCCATTGAAAATTATTCTTATTAAAGATTAGATTCCGCATAATCTATAATACATTCACACAAAGTTTCTACTATAGTTTTGTTAGATTTATCTAATATAACTAAAACTTAAACAAGCTTAAGGAATTTGATCTATAGAACTGTTGAAGTGGGACCAACAAGTGGTATCAAAGCTTGTTGCTTTGAGAAACTTTGCTAGAAGATATAGATCAAGATTCTGCACATATGGTGGCTGCATCCAAAGTTCCCATGCTCAAATCGGGTGAGTTTGAGTTATGAAGGATAAGGATTAAACAATACATCCAAATGATAGACTATGCACTCTGGGAAGTCATAGAGAATGATGCAACCTTGCCTAAAACACAAATGGTAGAAGGTGTCATGAAAGTGAAGCCTATTACAACTGCTGAAGAAAAGGCTACGAGAAGATTAGAAGTGAAGGCTAAAAGTACTTTAATGATAGACATTCCCAATGAACATCAGTTAAAGTTTAACTCTATAAAGGATGCTAAGCTGTTGCTGGAAGCTATTGAAAAGAGATTTGGTGGGAATGAAGCTACTAAAAAGACTCAAAGGAATCTCTTAAAGCAGCAATATGAAAACTTCACTGCTCCAAGCTCAGAGATGCTTGATCAAACTTTTGATAGGCTTCAAAAGCTTGTGAGTCAGTTGGAGCTTTTGGGTGAAAAGCTTTCACAAGAAGATGTTAATCAAAAGTTATTAAGAAGTTTGTCACCTGAGTGGAACACACATGCTGTTGTGTGGAGGAATAAAGCTGATTTGGATACAATGAGCATGGATGATCTCTACAACAACCTCAAGGTGTATGAACCAGAAGTTAAAGGGATCTCTAGCTCAAGTTCAAGCACACAGAACATGGCTTTTGTGTCCTCTTCTAATAACAACACTAGCAGCTCTAATGAAGCAGTTAATGCTGCTCATGGAGTTACTACTGCTAGCACTCAAGTTAATACTGCTTACTCTACAAATATTGATAACTTGAGTGATGCTGTTATTTGTTCATTCTTTGCTAGTCAACCAAATAGTCCTCAACTTGCACATGAGGACTTGCAACAAATCCATCCTGATGACATAGAAGAGATGGATTTGAGATGGCAAATGGCCATGTTGACCATGAGGGCTAGAAGGTTTTTGAAGAATACAGGAAGGAAGCTTACTGTTAATGGCAATGAGACTATTGGTTTTGATAAGTCCAAAGTGGAGTGCTACAACTGCCACAAGAGGGGACATTTTGCTAGGGAGTGCAGAGCTCCAAGAAATCAAGACAACAAGAACAAGGAAAGCTCAAGAAGGAGTGTGCCTGTGGAAACATCTACTTCCACAGCTTTGGTGTCATGTGATGGTCTTGGTGGATATGACTGGAGTGATCAGGCAGAGGAAGGGCCTAATTATGCACTCATGGCTTACTCATCTTCAAGTTCTGACTCAGAGGTATCCAATGATTCAAATTGTTCAAAATCTTGTATGGAAACTGTTAAATTACTTAAATCTCAAAATGATCAACTATTAAGAGATTTAGAGAAATCTAGTTTAATGGTTTTAGGTTATAAAACAGGTTTAGAATCAGTGGAAGAAAAACTTGAATTTTATAAAAAGAATGAGTCTGTTTATGTAGAAAACATTAATGGCTTAAAATGGGATATTCAAGTAGGAGAAATAACTATTAGAGAGCTTAGGAAGAAGCTTGAAAAAATTCAAAAAGAAAAAGATAGCATTCAATTTAATGTAGATAAATTTGAAAATGCATTTAAAAGTTTAAACAAGCTCATAGAATGTCAGATTGTTGATAATTGCAAGAAAAGTCTAGGCTATGAAAAATATAATGCAGTTCCACCTCCCTACACAGGAAATTTCATGCCTCCAACACCTAATTTGTCTTTTACTGGTTTAGATGAGTTTGTTAATAAGCCTGTAGTTGAAAATAGAAAGTCTGATGAAGAAGTGTCTGAGATAGTTAGGAAGAATGATGATGCCCTAATTATTGAAGAATAGGTGTCAGATAGTGAGGAAGAAAGTGTGTCTCGGCCTAAAACTGAGAAGAAAATAGTTAAGCCTAGTATTGCTAAGATAGAGTTTGTCAACCCTAAGCAACAAGAGAAAACTGCTAGGAAAACTGTTAAACAAGCTGGGAAACATAAGCAAAACACTCACAGTCCAAGAGGCAATCAAAGAAATTGGAACAATATGATGTATTAAAGACTAGGAAGCAATTTTAAGATATTTACTAAGGTCTGTTATGTGTGTGGAAGCTTTGATCATTTGCAAGTTGATTGCAATTACAATCAAAAACAGTTTCAAAATCAAAGGATGGTAAAACCTGTTTGGAACAATGCTCAAAGGGTGAATCATCAAAATTTTGCTAAAAAGACACACCCTTGTGCTAAAAAGAACATGGTTTCAAGAGCAGTTTTAATTAAGTATGGCTTAGTATCAATTAATACTGCTAGACAAAATATTTCAAAAATAGCAGTATCAGTTAATACTGCTAGACAAGTTAATACTGCCCATTCAAAAACAATAGTGAATGTTGCTAGACCAATGTCATATCTTTCTAAAACAACACATTCAACTGTTAAGAGACCCATTAATAATAACACAACATTTAAAAACAGTAATATTAATCAAAGGGTTAATACTGTTAGGGGTAAAAATATTCATACTGCTAGGCCAAAAGCAGTAGTTAAAGCTGTTCAGGGAAATAATGTTAATGATGTTAAGGCCTCAGCTTGTTGGGTTTGAAAACCAAAGACTAAAGTTTTAGACCATGTTTCTAAACACAACAGTGCATCAATCACCCTAAAGAAGTTTAATTATATTGATGCACAAGGCAGATCCAAGTCAGTGATGGCTTGGGTCCCCAAAAGAAACTGATTTTCTTATCTAATGTGCAGGGCAATCCACAAATGGATTTACAAGATAAAGGAGTGGTTGATAGTAGATGCTCAAGGCACATGACTGGGAACATGTCCTATCTTACTGACTATGAAGAGATAGATGGAGGATATGTTGCTTTTAGAGGGAACCCCAAAGGAGGGAAAATCACAAGAAAAGGTACCATTAAAACTGGTAATCTAGATTTTGAAAATGTGAATTTTGTGAGAGAGTTAAAGTTTAATCTCTTTACTGTCTTACAAATGTGTGATAAAAAGAATAGTGTTCTTTTTAATGACACTGAATGTATTGTGTTATCTCCAAACTTTAAGTTAATTGATGAAAGTCAAGTTTTACTTAGAGTTCCTAAAAAGAACAATATGTATAATGTTGATTTAAAGAACATAGTTCCTAAAAGAGGTTTAACTTGCCTTTTTGCAAAAGCCACATCTGATGAATCTAAATTTTGGCATAGAAGGCTAGGTCACTTAAATTTTAAAACCATGAATAAATTGGTTAAGGGAAATCTTGTAAGAGGTTTACCTTCCAAACTTTTGCAAGTGATAATGCAGGTCAAGCTAGAAAGAAGACAGAACCTGTCAAAGATTACATTTTGCTACCATTATGGACTGCTGATCCACCATTTTCCCAAGATCCAAAGAGTTCTCATGATGATGGATCCAAACCTTCAAGTGATGATGGAAAGAAGGTTGATGAAGATCCAAGAAAAGATAGTGAATATAAAGATCAAGAGAAGGATGGTAATGTTAATAGTATTAACAATGTTAATGTTGCTAGCACAAATGGGGTTAATGTTGTTGGTGCAAAAACAAGCATTGAACTTCCATTTGATCCAAATATGCCTGCTTTGGAAGATATTAGCATATTTGACTTATCAAGAGGTGATGAAGATGATGATGCAGAGACTGACATGAACAATTTAGATATAACAATCCAAGTGAGTCCTAATCCAACTACAAGAATTCATAAAGATCATCCTCTTTATCAAGTGATTAGAGATTTGCAATCAGCTACACAAACAAGAAGAATGTTAAAGAATTTAGAGGAACATGGGTTTGTTAGTACTATTCAACAAAGAACAAACCATAAAGACCTTCAAAACTGCTTGTTTGCTTGCTTTTTATCACAAAAAGAACCCAAAAAGGTAATTCATGCATTAAAGGATCCAAGCTGGATAGAGGCTATGCAGGAAGAGCTTCTACAATTCAAGCTACAAGAAGTTTAGAATTTAGTGGATTTACCAAATGGAAAAAGGGCTATAGGTACTAAATGGGTCTTCAGAAATAAAAAGAATGAAAGAAGAATTGTGATAAGAAACAAAGCAAGATTGGTTGCTCAAGGGTATACACAAGAAGAAGAGATTAACTATGATGAAGTCTTTGCCCATATTGCAAGAATTGAAGTAATTAGGCTATTTTTAGCTTATGCTTCATTTAAAGATTTTATGGTGTATCAAATGGATGTAAAAAGTGATTTTATATATGGAAAGATTGAAGAAGAGGTGTATGTATGTCAACCACCAGGATTTGAAGATCCAGACTTTCCTGATAGAGTGTACAAGGTGGAAAAAGCATTGTATGGACTACATCAAGCTCCTAGAGCTTGGTATGAAACCTTGTCAACATATCTGTTGGACAATGAGTTTCAAAGAGGGAAAATTGACAAAACCTTATTCATCAAAAGGTACAAAGGTGATATTTTGCTGGTCCAAGTGTATGTGGATGATATCATTTTTGGTTCAACAAAGAAGGAGCTGTGCAATGCATTTAATAAGTTGATGCATGAGAAATTTCAGATGAGTTCTATGGGATAACTTACATTCTTTTTAGGATTACAAGTGCAGCAGAAGAAGGATGGCATATTTATTAGTCAAGATAAATATGTTGGTGAAATTCTAAAAAAATTTGGGTTTATAGACATCAAGACTGCAAGCACACCAATGGAAACTCAAAAGCCTATGCTCAAAGATGAAGATGGTGAAGAAGTGAATGTTTATATGTATAGGTCAATGATTGGTTCATTGATGTATCTTACATCTTTAAGACCTGACATCATGTTTGCAGTATGTGCATGTGCTAGATACCAAGTCAATCCAAAGGTTTCACATCTTTATGCTATGAAAAGGATTTTTAGGTACTTAAAAGGTCAACCAAAATTGGGCCTTTGGTATCCAAAAGATTCTCCTTTTGATTTGGTAGCATACACTGATAGTGGTTATGCTGGAGCAAGCTTGGATGGGAAGTCTATAACAGGAGGTTATCAATTCCCTAGAAGTAGATTAATATCATGGCAGTGCAAGAAACAGACAATGGTTGCAAATTCCATAACAGAAGTTGAGTATGCGGTTGCTTCAAGTTGCTATAGACAAGTGCTTTGAATTCAGAATCAACTACTTGATTATGGGTACAATTTTATGCATACCAAGATCTTTATTGACAATAACAATACTATTTGCATAGGATTTTTGAACTTTTGATTATACTACAAATATAATAGCATGAATTAAAGACAATTAACTAGCTCGAAATTTTTAATGGGCAACTAACTAGCAACATTAATAAAAAAACAGATATAGAAAAATTATAAGACAAAGTAAAAACGCGAGCTAAGAAATGAAATTTAAAATCTAGGCACGACTTTTAGCAAACTTTATACCTAAAAATCACAAATTTAAAAAGAAAATTTTAGGAAAAAGAATTGGAATTTTTTAACTATTTTTGAATTTTTTATGAATTTTCAAAGATTAATGAATTAACAAAAATAAACTTTTTCTAAAAATTATCACTAAAATTTTACTTTTATTTTTCAAAAATACTAGATTTAAAAAGAAAATTTTCACAAAAAGAATCAAAATTTTTCAACTATTTTTCTATTTTTTATGATTTTTCTAAGAAAAAGAAATTAACTAAAATCTATTTTAATTTCTAGAAAATACAAATTTAACTGGAAAAATAGGGAAAAATGGTTTTTAACAACTACAAAGGTGCAGAAATTGAATATAACAAAAAGCCCTAATTTTTATAAGCTAATTGTACCCTAATTTTATCAATTAAAACTTAAAACCTAATTTTTATTAAACTAATTACTAAAAATATAAAACTATTTTATTTAAACTAAAACGACAGGGTAAGAAATGTAATAAAAGAAAGAAAAGGGTAGGCGGGTGAACTATTGCAAATTTACACTTATATGAAAACGGGTAACCTCCAACTATTAAGAAATGACAAAACACACCCTACGATCTAGCTTATTTTTGGCTTATTGAAAAAGTGAGTTTCAGCAAAAACTCAAAACTACAAAGTTACTAATGAGCTTATTCTAAACAACTTTAACAAAGACACTTTTGACTTTTATCCACAGAATAAGCTAAAAATCTAGCTTTTTGCTACTGTTCACAGAAACTAAGCTTTTCCCTAACTTTTTAGACTCTGGCTTATTCCTAGCTTATTTCTACATGAAAGTGAAAAACAAAAGAAGCTATTTGGAGATTAAGATGTGCACTAAAGGTATCTAAACAAAAATTAGCTAAGAATTAACAAATTTAGCAAGAAAATTTAACTGAAAAAGTGCAAGTTTTAGATTGAAACTGTTTTGAGCTTTTTCAAATAAGCTAAACTGCTTATTTCTAAACCTTAACAGCTGAAAATTTGGAAATAAGCTATACTAGGGATATTGAGCAAATCTAGATAAAAGGTTTCCAATATTTACAACAGAAATGAGCAATCATAGTGAAATAGACTATAAGTCTCAATTCTGCTGCTAGACTACTTTTATAAGGAAAATTAAGCTAGTTTAATATGCTGAAAATGAAAATCAAATGATGACTTTTATACACCTAATGGAATTCTAATAAAGTACAAAATTATACTCTCTTATTCCTAATTATAAAATCTAGAGATAAGCTAGAAATTGATGAACAAATAACAAATAATTCTGCTGATTTCTAACTCATTATGCTGATACATTTGGTCAAATTCTAGGCTAAACTTAGTATTCACTCATAAACTCTCTCATTACATGCATGAAATTCTACATTAACCAAACTTTATTCTAAACTACTTTTGAAAATCTTAATACTAATAGTAATCTTAACCCTAAAACTGTCCTGGTGCAGGACTTAACTAATCAAAGCCTAAAGTATTGAAAATTGCAAACTAACTTCTAATTTTTCATCTAAACTTGATCTTCTATCTAATCACAACTAACTAATGGACTTTGCCTAATTTTTGTTGACTATAAAGGTCAAAAGTATTCTAATCCAAACACTCCTTACCAAAGATGTCAAAACTAAGAATGACTTAAAAATCTAATTACACTCTAAAGAAAACTGGACATAATCCTTATATCACTCTACTTAATATTAACCTATTTCAGCTATTGAGTAGCAATAAATCTATAGCTAGTAAGAAAAATAAGGCAGTTTTCCCTACTAGCTTAAACTACCTTTGACAGATTTTTTTAAGGAATGTAACTAAAATGATTTATAACTAAAACATCTTAAAGCTAAACATCTATAAGCTAACTACACTAAATGAATAGGATTGAACATGAGAATTCATTAGAATAAGCAATTTGAATTAAGCTATGAATTTGCTAAAATGAAATATAGAAAGTAAAACCTGAATTTGTAGCCTCAGCACTAAGCCACTCTTAGTAAAGAGTGAGTGCTTTTTAGAAAATTCACCATCCTATTGGCTCCTTAGCCTCTAAACCTTGAGCATTAAAGCTCAATAAGCTCTTAACAAGCTTATTACTCCTTGTAGCTTTCAAAAATGAACACAAATGCCTCAAGTGATCATGATCTTAGTGTAACTTGATTAAAATGAGTAAATGAATTGATTAAACACAAACTTTGACTGAATTTGAGCTTATGAAAAGTAATAAGCTCTAAAGAGCTTATTGAGAGCTTAATGAATGAATTCGGCTTAAAATTGAAATCAAAGGACAATGAAACTTGAAAACTAAATGTTATTTCTCAAATGATGAAGTACAAGCTTAAAGAAGGAGAGTACAAGTGCTTAAAACTAATTGCTAAAAATTTGAAAGAAAATGCTTAATATTGAAGAAAATACAAAGTGAAAATTTAAACACAAAAAAAACAACTCTCAAAATATGAACCCTAAGCTTCTATTTATAGAGGATTGAAGAGGAGAGGAGTGGAATTCTCGAATCTTCCAATACATCTCAGCCGTAGATCGTTTTCGAATCATTTATAGCCGTTTGATGAGATTTATGAGGTGTTTGAACCAATTGATGGTTGACACGTGGTTGATATGATGTGGAGGAGGTTTTAGAACAAGCTTTGAGTGATAAAAAGGAGCGGGGGTAGGGATTTTTGGTGATTGGGTTGTTAACGAAATTGGCGGGAAAATCAGTTAGGTTGTTAGGGGGTGGTTTTAAGCCGCGTATTCTGTTTAAAAGATTGAGGTATTTGCAACAATGTCCCTTGTGAATTCCCCCCGTCCAAAAATTGTATTACAAAACAAGTTGGAATTGACAAAATCGTGCCCTTGTGGTTTTTAATTTTCATTTCTCATTTATATCATCTTTCTTCACTCATGCGCCAATTTGGTCCCCTTGAACTTCACAAAAGTCCTAAATGTAGCCTTTGAAACTTTGAAAACTTGTCACTATTATCCTTGGCACTTTAACTTGGCTTTCTTTCTTGCTGTAATCGGCTTATCCGGCTTTGATTCTTTGCTTCATCTTTTTACTCTTGTCTTGTCGTTTTTTCGTTATCCCTTGTCGAGGTTTTTGACTGTGTTTTGCTTCTTTTTGTCCTTGTTTAAACCTTTCCCTTGCATAATTATCCACAAAAAAAAGGGCACACAGTTTTCTATTCTTTTTTCATTTTCTGGCTTTTAATTGGGCAAAACCCGTAATTTAATAAATCAATAAGCAATTATCAAAATTCCCCAAACTAAAGGATTTGCCGTTCCTCCACGCAAGTTATCAAGTGTACACTTTGCAAACTAACAAGTTTCCAAAATGCCCTTGTTTTCACCTTTTATGAATCACCTTTTTTAAAACAACTTAAGCTTTTCTCAACATTTAATCTCTTGAAACACATTAATGGCAATCATTGCAACTTTGCAACTTTTAGGCTCATTGAAATAGGCTACTCCCGATTAATAGAGCACAAAAGAGGAAAATTCGTCATCCTTGACTTTTCACTAGACTAGAACAAAGCTATTAAAAACAGATATTGGTCAATATAAGTCCAAATTGATTACGCTCTTATACTTTATAACTGTGTGAAACTTTTCCACTACCGAGAGAGATGACCACCCCGTCGCGGAAAGTGTTTCCCAGGAATAAATTAATGAATAAGATGTTGCAACTCTTTATAACTCAACCATAGATCAATTTATCTACATAGATGAAATCCCCCCTAACATCAAAGCTTACATAAATAAGGCCTTGTGACTAAATGTTAATAACCATAGATAAACCTCGACTTAAAGCTAAAAGAGATTAGGTAAACAAAACTTATAAATGATTTGAGAAAATGAAATTTTTAAACCATCTTTTACTTTCATATACTATAATTTTTTATTTCTTGTCATATGGAATGTTGTACTTATTTCGAACCCCAACCTTAGGCCCATCTCCCAATAGGAATATCGCATCAACAACCGGTGTTCTTAGTTCGAACCCCCACCTTGCAGCTAACGTTTGTGTGTCCATCGCAACAACACCTTTTTCCTACAAAGCCCTTAAATCCAAAGTCCCTTAGATGCAAATCATCACCGTAGGCGCGCTCGCCTAGTGATGAATGCCACGAACCATGATCACGTACATAGTTTAATCCTTAGTTCGACCCAATCGCGAGTCTTTGCTCCTCAACATGGATACGCCAACGATTAAAACTAATATATAGCTTTTTATTATGCTATTTTTTGCGAAATGCTTTTCATTGGCACGAAAAATAATGCTTTTGCATTAGAAATGCTTCATTGGCATTCTTTTTATAATTATATTTTTGATGAATGGAAAATTTTCACTTTAGGAAATCAACTTATAAATTTGAAACCAAAAATCTTACTTACATATTAAAATGAATTCTTTTTCAAAATGTAAGACTTTTTCTAAAGACATTGGTTGACTTAGTTAAATTAAAAAAGACACGAATGATGAGGTGTGTTAAGAGCTTATGTAAGTAAAAAGACACAAATTAATCATATAAGCTTTAGGTTTTTCCAAATAAACATTGCTTAAAGCAAATACACTTTATTTAACTACATCATCTCTTGTTCCATCACATATTTAAAATCCAATGCATAGTAAGATTTCTGAAAGCTTGGCCCCACAAAATGTATGTTAAAAGAACTATCCTAAAGGGCATTTTCACCCTGGGTCAAAAAGTTCAAAATTAACTCCTATTTTCTCCACCAACCGGATTACCAAAAAGTGGTTTTTTTTTTTTTCCGAGAACTAATCTTCTTTTTGAGCTTTTCCTCCCTTGTAAGCAAAAGTTTAAAAATTTCACTTTTTCCACAAAAAGGGTAATTCAAAAAGGTTTCAAGAACCAGGTTGCGTGAGTGCAAGTCAAGATCGAAGGATCATCCTTCCCCAAACTAAAAATGAACATGGTCCCTCAAAGTTTAAAAATAAGGGTCAAAATAATCTTTAACAAAAATTCTAAGGACATGGCCAAACAGAATAGATGTTAGTTCGATAAAGACAAGGATAAGAATTTTCCCATTTATATGAGAAGAAGATTGGAACCCAATCAATGGAAAATTAGTGGAAATGCTTTGTCCTTCCACAAGACATTGAACCATGAAACTCCAAAATCCGGAAAACCTAGACAAAAATCACGAAACAACAACAAGAAACGAAAAGAACAAGCATCCCTCTCTATCTTTTACATTGTTGAGCGCTCAAAACGAAAACAGGCTTAAGTTTTTGTTAACCAGTACAAGCTATACTTACCCCGAATTGATTTGTCCTTGGGAAGCAAAGAGAAAATCAAAAGAAAATAAAAAGGATAAGCATGGGTGTTTGCCTTCGTGAGTCAAAGTGTTCCCACGAAGCGCTTGTTTATTATATAGTCCGCCATCGCTTGGACTCTATTTCCCAAACTAGTTTTTTCATGGTGGATAGTAATGAGGTTGAAGAAGATTCCAATAGTGAAAACCTCCCCAAACTAGGTATGAAAGATATACCGTAGCATTTTTGATTCCGGGTTCAAAAAACTTTTTAGAAAAGATTTTCAATAGAGAAAATGTGAACCCGGAAAATGCTTTGGTAACATGAAAGTCCATTAAGGGTGGGTGGAGTGGGTCAAAAACATCAAGAGTTAAAGAACTCTTCCTTGTAAGCACATTATCAAAAATACCCGGTTTAAAAACTTTATCTTCACTCCCCGTGGAGTAAGATGTGGGTAAAACCTCGGGATAGGTGACAAATGGTAGAAAAGATCGAGTAGTAAATGTGAAGGTATCTTCCTCTTCATCTAAAACAACATTTTCACCTATACCCGGGTAAGAAAGTTCACTTGTGTTAATTTCGTCAAAAACATTAACTTCAGCCATCACGGGCTCGTTATCAAAAGTAAATGACTCGTACTTGGGAAGAATCATCGAGTCATCAAGGGGTAAATCATCAATAGAAGTAGTGTCCTCCCCTGAGTCACGGTCACTCTCGATACCCCGTAGTATCGAGTTATCCGAAAAACTAGGCACATCCGCCTCCTCTAAAGGCAAATCAAGATCCACAACGGGGATAGTAGAGGAGGGGCAAAATATAGGAGAAATCGGAATAGGAGGAGAGAGACTAAAAGCGTTAATCTTTTCAATTAAAAGATAACTTTCGACTAATTTCTCCCGAAGAGAAATGTCAACGATCTTAGAAATGTCAAGATCAATCTCTCCTCCGTCCTCCTCAATATCAACACAATCATAAAAATCGTCATCGTCATCATAATCGTCATCGACGTCGGTATCATCGTCATCGACACAAACTTCAACGATTTCTGGCAAATTCGGAGCAAGATGAGCAAGTCTACTCGTGGACTTCTCGTAATAGGAATCATCGATGTCGAACAAATTACACTCCCCCAAACTAAAGTCATCGGACTCACTTGGGTTTGAAACAAGGGTCTCAACACTAATCGTCTCTGTTTCCGGAGTAGTGTTAATATGCCCGTCTCCCATTATGAGTGAATCCATCGGCTCTAACGGTTCTGAAGCGAAAGCTGTAGATGTGTATTGTATTCTACTGAACCGCATAAAATCCCAAATCATCGTCAGCACCGTCAATGATAAACTTCCGACTATCGAGCTCTAGCTTCAAGACTCTCTAAGTCTAAGCTTTCTTCTGCTTCTGTAATGATTTCCGAATTTTCAATGCTTAGACGCGATTGAATTTAACCTTAAGCTCATAAATCCTTATCTTCACATTTCACATCTAAATCAATATCGATCTCTTCCTTTTGATATTCTCTTATTCCTAAATCATTCATCCATTCTTTCATCTCTTCTAAACACTGCTGCTTTTGAATCTCCAAATCTTGGATTCTCATTTCTTGAGGAGATTGACTTTCATTTAAAGCTTGATTAGCTTTTTGAAGTCTCTCCTCAGCAAGCAGTTCCGCAATACTCTTCTCTTCTTGATCTTTCTGGATTTGGTTAGGAATTTCTTGCTTTAGTGGTTGAATTTCATTAAGAATTTGTAAATCCTTAAGAAGACTTTGCAACAATCTGCAAATGACTCCAGGTTGAGTTGTTCTTCTTCCACAAACTTTGCTTGATCTTCAAAAATTTCTCCTCAGCAAGCAATAACTTGATGCTCTTTTCATTATGAGGTATGTGATCATACTTCTTCAAGAAGTTTTGCATAGCTTCTATAAGATCCGTTTGAGCATGTAGCATTTCCATACTTGCTACCGGAGGAGTCTGATAAACATCGGAAAACTGCGGGGGTTGAAATTGGTCGAAACCGGAAGAATGAGAATTATAATACTCTTGGTTCATCGGCTGACATTGGTAAGTCTCATGAGGACCCCCACAGTTTTCACAACAAAGATATTGTTGTGGAAGAGTTTGTGAATCATGTGGGAAACAATCAAAATTTTGATTATGTAGCATGGTTCCAGCTCAGAAATGATCGGATCTTTTGGTGGACAGTTGTAACCGAAATGAACACCTTTTCCACAAGATTCACAAATGCATTGGTCTTGATCAACAACGCTTGGCTCTCGAGGAGCATTAACAACGTTGGTATTGTCATTGGATGACTCGGAAGTATCTTGAAAGTTTTGGAAAATTTCATTTTCAACACAATATGTAAACAAATCTTTTTCGAATTTCATACGTATACAGTACTAACCATGACAATAGCGGACCATCGACCGGGTTTCCACACACCACCACAATGCAGAGAAGATCGGGCACGGGAACAATGATTCTGTCATTAATCTTTCCTAATGAACAACATCTTTAGTGTACCAACTTCCACAAGTTGAACATCTTGATTGCATAAAGGGATTTTTTGAACGATTAAGGCCCCACGAAGAATTAAACATTATCGAGGATAAGGAGAATGAGAATTAAACAAATAAGAGGAATAAGAAGAATATTTTTAGCTTTTCCGAATAATACATAAGATAATTAAAGAATTTGAGATTGAGAAGATTATTTTTTTGGGGAAATTAATTTTTTAGTATTTATTAGGAAGAAAAACTAAGATTAAAATATTTTTGGTAACCGTTTATTACAAGCTTCACGATAAGTCTCCAAGATTACGCACAAGTAAGCGGAAAAGCTTAGCGAGCCGCAATGACTACTTAGAAAGTAGCTATCACTTTTCCTTAAACTCACCTTATAGTTTGTAAACTCAAAGGTCCGTCGTACCTCGCAAGTACTTCACGATTTGTTTTGTTGTTTTTTGGAATGGTTTAAGATGGATAGCTAGTATCCAAATTTGTTTATTATTTTTTTTTTACTAATTCGATAGGAATCGAATTAATGAACTTTTTATATTTTTATACAAAAATAACAAAATAACTTCCAAAGGAAGGGTCTTCAAAACTCTACTTCAACGAATATCCTCAAAAATCGTTCACGAGTTCCCCGGCAACGGCGCCAAAATTTGGTTGCGAGTAAATCAAACAAATTTATATACGTATAGTATTAATCCCGTGAAAATTTCTTTCCAAAATACTTCTCAAACAAGAGAAATATAAGGTAAAAATCTCACTAAAGAAAACACAATTTGTATATTTTTATCCGGGAAGTATTGTACTCCTCGGGTCGTGTCCCAACGAAATCGTGAATTGAGAATTGGGAATAATTCGGATTCGAGTTAAGATTGATAAAGGATTTTTGAACTTTTGATTACACTATGAATATAATAAAACAAACTAAAAACAATTAACTAGCTCGAAATTTAAATGCACGAAAAGTAACAATGTGAGCTAAAATTGAAAATTAAAATCTAAGGCACGACTTTTAACAAACTTTATACCTAAAAATCACAAATTTAAAAAGAAAATTTTAGGAAAAAGAATTGGAATTTTTTAACTATTTTTCTATTTTTTATGATTTATTAAAGAAAAAGTATTTTCTTAAAACCTATTTTAATTCCTAGAAATTACGAATCTAATTGGAAAAATAAGGAAAAATGGTTTTTAACTACTTCAAAGGTGCAGAAATTAAATGGAACAAAAAGCCCTAATTTTTATAAACCAATTGTAACCTAATTTTGTCAATTAAATCTTAAAACCTAATTTTATAAAACTAAAATCAAAAATATTAAAACTATTTTATTTATTCCTAAAAAGACAGGGTAAAAAGTGAAATAAAGGAAAGTAAAGGGTAGGCGGGTAAACTATGGGAAATTTACACTTTAGTGTAAACGAATAACCCTAAACTTTGGGAAAAGTACTAAACAGACCCCGCGATCTAGCTTATTTTTGGCTTATTGAAAAATTGTGATTCAGCAAAAACTCAAAACTACAAACTTATAGAACAGCTTATTCTAAACAATATTAATAAAAGCACTTTCTACTTTTATCCACTAGATAAGCTAAAAAACTAGCTTATTGACACTGTTCACAGAAAGTAGGGGTTTAAGAGCTTGTCTAGTTAATGGCTTATCACTAGCTTATTACTAGATGAAACTGAAAACCAAAAGATGCTACTTGTAGATTAAGATGTATACTAAGGATATCTAAAAAAAATAAGCTAAGCTTTAACAAAAATAACAAGAAAATTGAACTAAAATAATGCAAGTTTAGCTTAAACTGAATATAAGCTTTTCTCTATTAAGCTAAAAACCTTATCTCTAAACCTTAGAAACTAAAATTCAGAATATAAGCTATGCTATGGTCCTTGAATCAACCTAGATAAAAAGCTTTTATCAACTACAACTAGAAATGAAAATTTTAGAAAATAAACTATAAGAGTCTTTTGCTGCTATCCAACTTTTATCAAGGAAAAAATAAGCTAGTCTAAAAGCTGAATAATGAAATCTAAATGATGAAATGTAATAAGCTAATGGAATTCTAGAAATGAGCTTAATTCTAAATCCTAATTCTTAACTAAGGAATCTAAAAAGTTTGCTAAAAAGATTATAAACAACAGCAATATTGACTGTTGCTGTTGAAGCTAATGCTGATGCAATTGACAAAGTGCTTACTTGCAGGCTAAACTCTTAAGTAAGAACTTATTTAACCTACTAAATGTATGTACCTAGAATTGCTTTAAACAACTTTGAACTCTAAAAAGCTATAAGTCTCTTTAAACTAAAATTACTCCACCATCTAAAGTGCCCTGGTGCTTAAACAAACATTTTAAGCTCGCATCCTGCATTTTTTCGTCGGTTACTTTATTATATATGGAAAAGGGCATGACGTTCATAGTCAGATCCTGGTCAACCAAAAGCATTCATGTTTTTTTAATCTCCCTACGTTACATGGTATTTCAGAATTTCCTCCTACATCCTCTTTCCTGGTTATTTTTTTTTAAGAATTACGTCGTTGATGTGCTGTCGTGTAGGGTCAATTATTTGATTATCAAGTTTTAAATTTATATTTAGCCGACAAACCTAAAACAACACTTTAACGAGTAGTGTACCCGGTCAAGATGGAGTTTCGCGGTAAGTAGGGTGTCGAACACTAAGAGTGAAACACTAATCCTATATTCTATCAGTATTTTAATTAGTTCTAATTAGTCTATGTTAAATCTAATTATTGGTTAAACCTATGCTATATACGTTGTCTAATGATATGAGGGGTTTTCAGCCTGAGAGACGGGCACAGGTTTGATGGTGACAAATATCAATTCAATACATAATAAACACAAAAGAAGAAAATAAGAAGATAGGAAAGCAGTACAAGCCAAATGATAGAAAATTGTATTAGCCATATTAAATCCAGTTCAATGTTGGTTTGATTGTTTTAGTGCAATGATTTCTTATCTGGAAGAAGCGGCATATCTTCTTAGGGGAAATCATCCTAAGACCTAGACACGATTAATCCTGTCACAATTAACGCATCCGCATAAAGCATCCTTTAGTTTAATTATAATCTATCTTAGGGAATCAAGTAGTGGTGATCCTGTTAAAACCCAAACCCATCGGGACTTTACCCACTTATTGCTTGACGGTGTTTTATATACTGGTAGTCCACTATTCGAGTCTTTACCAATTAATTAAGAACATACTGGTTGAAACATATACGGGTCACCTACCGGTCCAACTAAGCTCATAATTAAAAGGTAAAGATAGAACGTTATTTGTGATCTTATTGGTCCAGTAATATAAAACACGATATGGAGAGCTATCCCAGTATCTAGATTACTTTTTAGGTATCAGTAGACCCAATTGAATGATAGGTCGCATATTCAAACACATAAACAAGTATGAGGTGATAAACATAATTAAACAATCAACGATTAATTAAGAAATCGATTTTAAAAACAAACAAAACATTAAACTTTCATTAAGATGGCTAATACCCAATGGTATTAGCCCACAACCATTGTAATTATACAAGCGTAATCAAACAATGAAAATCAAACGATTAGAGAGTAGAAAATTACACGATGTCTTCTATGGATTCGTGATCAATGCTGACCTTGGGTGCTTCTTCTTCTCTTCTAAAATCGTCTTCACTGAGTAGGGTATAAAGAATATATATTGCACTCTAAAAACTCATTTTTGAGTCTTCTATTTATAGTGTCTGAAAAAGACTCGATACGCCGTATTTGGCTAGGCCAATACGGCGTATAGGGTGGATTCCTTGGAGTGCGCGTTACGCTCTCAATCAATCAGTGATATCATTCCCAATTTACATTTATTACTGTATCTTCGAATAGTTATCTTCATGGATACGACGTATGGAAGTAGAGTGATACGCCGTATTGGGAATTTGTCAAACGCAGCTTTGTTGTGAAGTTGAGGTCACATATACGCCGTATCTCTTTGCTGGATACGCGAATTGGTCAAAAATCATCAATCTTTAAATATCTTTGTTTTGGCTCCAAATTATGCGCCTTTTAGCTTATCTTCACAAAACACTCCTGAAATTAACTGCATTTAAAAAACCCTTAAAGCAATTAAGTACCAAATTTGCAATAATTATATAAAAGTGGCCAAAACAGATGGGATAAATGACATTATAATGTGATGTGATTTGATGTCATCAAATATCCCCCCACTTAAATCCTACTTGTCCTCAAGTAGACTTTAGAAAAGTTTTAAAAATGTATCCCAACCGAAGTTAAGGATTTTTCTCCGTTATAGAATCGTTTTAATTCTAATCCACATGTACATAACCAAGCTCCTCACGAAATATGGAAATGAAAACACTCGGATCACTCAACTAATCTAGGGTGTAACATTTAATTGGTACGCTCATTTGCTCGGTCGTGATTAATTTCATATCATAAGCTTGGCAAGGATACACATCTCCATCGCGAGAGCTAAGAAGGAACAAGTCAAAAGATAAACTGGGTTAAGAAGGCTTAAGGTTGATCATTTAACAGTCTTTCACCATAAGTACCACACCAACAAGGCAGCTGAACCACACATACATGGCCATAATGACAGAATAGACATGTATGATTCGATCACATCCCCGTTCATGTTTAACCAGCGGTTAGGATGAAGAACGATATAGGGTAGGGAGCTTCTAACTTTCACCGAAAGTCGTCATCCTACAAGGCAGCTGAGACACGCAACATGGCCCATAAACGACTGAATAGTCATCATGCTCGTACACATCCTCGTGCGAGTAGACCTTAAGGTTAGTTGCTAGGAAAGGGAAGTAAATGGGTGTTAAATAAAATTCACGAAACAAATAGATTAAAGCCAACAAATAAGGTACGGTTGCTAGTAACTTTCCCCGACCGTTCCATGATAAAGACTCAAACATATAGACAAACGCCTCGATCATAGACATGACAAAGACAACCTAATTGGTGTTCCCATAACGGTCAACTTCCCTTACATCCCGCTCTTTACATACTTTTACAGACTAAGTGGTGATATCGGCCACTTTTTAAAACTTTACAATCGTTGATTTTTGTAACATTAATCAACGAATAATCGATCCTTCCAAATAATTCCTTCGGTATAAACTTCTTTTGAACCGACTATTTTTCTTCCTTCTCTTTTTTGCTGCTTTTTTCTATTTTTCCTTCTTTTTTGCAATACATCATAAATCTCGGTGTAATTTTACCGTCTTCACTATCATAATTCATCCGGATAATTTTTTCCTTGTAACGCTTCTTCTTCGGACATGATTCATAATCGCGAAAGTAGCAAAACACACGAGCTACATATTTTTCCCATTGCATTGTATAATTTCCTGACCATTACAGAGATAGAAAATTTCACTTTGACGCAGGAAATACAAAACTTACATGAAAGCAAACTAGCATCTTTTTATAATAAGAGGCTTAATCTACACGGTAGGCTAAGGTGTAAAGGTGTAACGAAACATATACTTTTTGGTGTAAAAAAGACAAGAATGGCTCAACATGTTGTCTAGGGGATCTTACTCTAAAAATGAGAGTAAACAAAGGGTTACACGGGATTTAACTAACCCAGTGTAGTTAGTTAATTTTACGACATGTTGGCTATTTGGTTTAATCGTAGAAATTTATCAATTGAACAGATTCCTCCATCTAAGTCCATGGTACTTCATCATGGCGGTCTACGAGTGCTATAACCAGGCCAAGTTCTAGAAAGTCCACACATCACCGACACACTCATAATTTTGGTGGAAATTTTTAGTAGACAAATTACAAAAGGATATGCTTAATTTCTCATCAATATGTATCAAGGTTATAGTACGCTAGGTAATGTACCTAGTGATTTTTACAAAGTCATGCTAAAAATTTTAAATATGCCTAATTTTAAGCACTTTAAGCACTAGCATGGTTATTTTGTGAAAAGGAGAGACAAGTAAAAGTACGTCTAATTCTCCACTACCCCCCCACCCCCTTTTAAAATTATACAACGTCCTCACAGTTGTATAGATACAACAATTATACTAATCAGGAAATAAGAATTAAACGGGAAAACTCCTGATGTTTTGCTCATGATAATTCTCCAAGATGAGTTCTTGAGCAAAAGTGTGTTCCTATTGTTTTTTCAGAATGCCCGAATAAGTTCAACTACATTATTTTTTTAGATTATACAATATCAAGTTTCCAGCATAGGTCCTGCATAAAACATTAGAAGAAACGAGTGCAATTCTATCTCGCTACAATGGTACAAGAAAAAAAAAATAAACACACAACTGTAGAGGGATCAATACGCCGTATCCCAAACCCTAGGATACGCCGTATGGTTCCTGTAAAAACAATTAAATTACTGGAAATTAAATATTAAGTTTTAAAAACTGATAACGTCTAGACACGTATATATGCCGTATCCAGATAGGTTCGATACGCCGTATGGGGTGTCTGGGAAGACAGACTCGTGCAAACAATTTAAAAACAATTCAGGAATACGAATTAAAAACGACCGGGTTGTCATCCGGAAAGCACTTTTGTTGGAGCCAAAAGTCGTTAAATTCGACTTTTTTCCAATTTAAATTCCTATCCTTATAAAACGTTTGATCCACAAGTTTTCGATGATTAAAAATACTTGTGTTCACTCTTTATTTCATATAAACTCTATGGATTCACTCAACTTTTTCGTTGACTTTTTAGCATGTTTTGTTTTGGTTCCATTCATTGAAAACACTTTGTGTTATGGTTTTAAAACTTATGTTATGATGTTGTATGGTGACGATCTTGTGGATAAATTTTTGACTCTGATCTTACATGAATGGGACAATGTTATGTTTTAAACGTCTCTTTTGAGTCATTCTTTATATTCTTATGTTGTTGTGCTATGACTTAACACCTAAACTGTTGGTTTCGCTGCAAAATAAATATGGGGGTGTTAAAAAAAAATGTTTTGTTCCTTTTCATCACATTTGGACAACGATGTTTTATTATTAAATTTATCGATATGTTGAGGACTTACAATATGTTCAGTTAAGAAATCTGATTTACACGTTAGAGCATCATTGTAAACAATGGCTGGAAATTCATTCTCAAAATCTTTAAAGAAGTTTAAATCATTAGGATGACTGACCTCAGGCTCAGGTGATGGAAATGAAGGTATATTGACTTTATTATTTTCCGAATCCGTTTTCAAATTGTTGACAGAAATTATTTTATAGGAAAATGATTTTTCATCATAAATTACCGTGTAATCTTCGTCGTCGAATTTGTCAAACGATATTCTAAAGTCAATTTCATTGTTGTTAAGAGGACTTGCCGTAGGTTCCCAAGAGAGCGCTTCTCTAGATGTATCATCAAGGACTATAGCTGGGAATTTGGATTCGAAGTTTGTAAAACAATCGTCCTCATCTTTACAATATTCCATCTTACTGTAGTGGTAGTTTGCCAATTAAACGTCTCACCGCGACTAAGAGCTTTTTCTTCTTGAAGTCTGATGTATTCCTCCATAGTGATATTGGGGTTGTCCATTTTAACCTGTAATAAATTTGCTAGAAAAAACTGTCAAATAGCCTAATACGCCGTATTCAGTAAACTGAATACGCCGTATTGATGATAGAGTCGAATACGCTGTATTGGTTTTGAAAAATTTATATGCCGTATCCAAGAAGTTGAATACGCCGTATTCAGTATTCGACTCAGAGTATTACAGAAGACTGTAATAATGCAGAAAACACACAAACACGCAATATGCAAATATATACAATGCACACAAGCGAACAATTACAAATAGAATTTAAACAATTAGATTATACTAAGCTAAAATGGTTAGAAATACTAATAAGAATAAGGTTTAAATTAATTCACTCCCCGGAAATGGCGCCAAAAACTTGATGTGTCGTCATGTGGTGTATATTAAGTGATTATCAAGTTTTACATTTATATTTAGCCGACAAACCTAAAGATAACACTTTAACGGGCAGTGTACCCGGTCAAGATGTAGCTTCACGGTAAGTAGGGTGTCGAACACTAAGAGCGAGAGTAACCTAATATTCTATCAGTATTTTAATCTATCTAGATTAGTCTAATTACTTGTTAAACATATGCTATACATATTTACTAGTGGTAAATAGAGGGTTTTCAGCCTGAGAGACTGGCACAGGTTTGGTGGTGACAAAGATTAATTCTAAACACAATAAACACTAAAGCAAATAATCACAAGATAAAGAAGCGGTACAAGCCAAATAATAGAAAATTGTCTTAACCATGTTAAGTTTGATTAAATGTTGATTTGTTTGTTTAGTGCAATGGCTACTTATCTCGAGGCGACATATCATTCTTAAGACTTAGGCGGTTCTTCATCCTAAGACTTAGATATGAACAACCCTGTCACGATTAACGCATCCGCATAAAGCATCTACTAGTCTAATTATAATCTATCATAGAGAATTAAAGCAGTGGTGATCCTGTTAATACCCTAGCCCATCGGGACTTTACCCACTTATTGCTTGATGTTGCTTTATACACTGGTAGTCCACCACTAAAATCAATACCAATTAATTAAGAACAATACATGTTGAACAATTATGAGGTCACCTGCCGGTCCAACTAAGCTCATAATCAAAGGGTAAAGACAAGGTGTCATTTGTGATCCTATTGGTTCGGGCATACAAAACACAACATGGAGAGTTATCCCGACATCTAGATTACTGGTTAAGTCTCACTAGACCCAGTTGAATGATAGGTCCCATGTACAAGCACATAAACTAGTATAAGGCGATAAACATAATTAAACAACAAAGATAAATTAAGCAAGCTGGATTAAAACAAACCAAACAACAAAGATAAATTAAGCAAGCTGGATTAAAACAAACCAAACATTATAATCTTCATTAACATGGCTAATACCCGAGGGTATTAGCCCACAATCATTGTTATTTTACAAACATGATCAAGCAATTAGAAATCACATGATTTAGAAAGTAAGAAGTACACGATGTCTTTTATGGAATTATGGTTGGTGCTTGACCTTGGCTGCTTCTAATATCTTGGAAAATTCGACTTCAGAGTGTATGGTATAAAGAATGTAATTTTTGCACCCTGAAACTCATTTTTGAGTCTCGTATTTATAGTGTCTAACACCTAGCCTAGGTACGCCGTAATATAATGAGGTGAATACGGCGTATAGGGTTTTATTTCCTTGGATTGTTCGCCGTTAAGATCTTATTATTCAAAAGTAATTGCCATCAATCACATTAACTTCGTATATTTGACTGATGACCATCTGTGCATACGACGTATAGGTGAAGAGTGATACACCAGATCGAGAATTGATTATTACGCGTATTCTTGTGATGAGTTGACGTTGATACACCGTATCTTCTTTTCTGGATACGGCGTATAGTAACATATAACAGTTTTATTTAAATGTCTTTGTTTTAGTTCCAGAATTATGCCTTTTAGCTTCGTCTTCACAAGTTACTCCATAATTACTGCAGTCATAAACTTTAAGTAGTTAAGTACCAATATCTTGCAATAATTATATAAAAGTGGGTAAAATGTGTGGGATAAACGATGGTAAAATGTGACGTTATTTGATGATATCACTACAACAAGTGACATATCTCTATAATAAGCTTTCACAATGGCCGTATTATTTGTTAGATGAGGGAGAAAACTATAACTTTTTTAAAGTATGCTTTCTTTCCCTCAAAACATACAAGCAGTGTTATTCATACTCATATCATTGCTTACTTATAACAAAAGAAACATAACAAAAATGTCATTTTCCATGGGGAAGTGACATTTATAGGGCTTAAACGATATTTTTTTGTATAATTTAATGGGAGGTCATATGGAAAACCAGGTCTAATTGATGCCGAAGGTTCTATGTAGAGAATATATGTGTATATTAGTTTTCATACTGTGTCAACAAAAGGATACACCGACACAAGCCTCAGACGGATGACGTATAGCTACAATGTTGGGATTGGCAGACGCATTCAAATGATCATTTGTCAAGTAAGGTTGAAAAAGTTCTATTAGCCGTTAATTGCAGTTTTGTTGCTACAAAATGGTTTATGACGAATTGCTAAACAAGTAGAATGAAAAAGAACTAAAAACGAGGTTTCTTCATAACTATGATCATCATGTAGAGAGTACCTTCGAGATCCCACGAAGGAGTTCACCAAATTAATGTTCCTGGCTTATAAACTAGAGGTATGTATATCATAAATATTTGATTGGCATTTTAGTAAATAAAAATATGTTAATACGCTAAACTTCCATCTACTTTGTCAAAAAGGAAATCTTATAAATATAGAAGCCATAATATAAAAAATTTAGTGGTCAATGGTGTAAATAAACAACATCATGTTAAAGAATATCTTGTATTGTAGGTTCACCAACCCACGAACAGAAAAGATGAAAGATTGAAATCATACAGAGAGACACTGCTTGGTGAAGGATTAAAGCAGGAAACTACAATTTATTGTTTGTTGGTAGCTTCCGCCTCTAAAAGTATGTTCGACTAGAATATTACACATCGTTAGAGCGATCCAGAAAGCCTTCTGGTAGAGACAGATTTGGGAGCGGGCTAAATGAAATGAATCAATCGAAATAACATATTATGATGTTATTTTGATGATTAATATTCCATATTCAGCAACTTCTTAAAAATGCTATATGCTTTGATTAAAAAGGTATGTCGTTCTTCGCCTACTAAATTGGTAAATTCACTTTTTGTTTATATTAAGGTGGCAATTTTGACCCATTTATGTATGTATGGGTTGATTTAGGTTATGTGTTTCCCATAACAGGGCAAAGGCATTGAGCTAAAAGAGTTTTTTAGGCGTAAAATACCAGCATCCTTTTTTCATTTGTCCTATTTTAGCAACGTAAAATGAACTGTGGTACCTATATATTTTCTACTTAATTTGGTTTATTTGTGTAGGTTTGGAGATAGAGGAAGTGTGCATTCTGCATTTACAATGTCACACGTTTGTAATAAATATTAATTTTGTGGTAAATATGTTCATGATGGTGCCACTATAGTAAGTTCTTATGTACCTTTGAAATGTTATGCTTTTGTTACTGTAACTTTGATAGGACCAAGATTAGGAAGCATGCTCGCAAAGCGACCAAGCGAACCCGGGCTGTGTGGATACATCGTAACAAAATGGTAACTTTTATGATTTATTTTTAAACTTCCCATTAGTTATGATGAATTGTGATTTCAGGTTTTGAACAGTATAATATTAGTTAATGTAGTCGTGTATAGTTGAGTTTAATTGGTTTTGTGTTACTCCCTCCGTCCCATATTAAGTGTCCACAATGGAATCTTTTAAGTCTTTTTTCATTAACTTTGACCATAAATATTTTTGTTTGTGTTATATAATGTTGAACGAAAATTATACCAACGAAAAATATATTCAAAACTCTATCCATTCATATATCTTGCATCAAGTATCATATAACATAAGAAGAAATCATTAAGGTCAAAGTTGAAGAAAAAAGACTTTGAAAAAGTCAAGTGGACACTTAATGTGGGACAAAGGGAGTACTAAACAATGGGATAACCATAATTGACATCTTTTTTTCTTTTCATTTTCAGTTCCGCAGTGACAATGAAAGGGCACATAAGATTAATGACCCAAACAGGTAAATACGTACAAAGCGAGATATCTTATGCTTTTTGGTTTTGTTTAGGTAGATGAGACTATAATATATTATCTTACCCATAGTTTTACTTTTCACTGGTGTAGGGCTCCTTGACGTATTGTTTTCTCAAGTGCACCTACGAATTTCCAGCCTTATATAGATTAGTTACCTAGGAGAAGCTGGCGGTAGAGAACTTGCAGGAATTATAAGTGGAGATGACAATCAGGTTGGTGCACTTTTTAAAAAAATT
>BQNB010007423.1:80796-93614 GCA_026074375.1 Tanacetum coccineum | reverse complement strand
GTATCTTCATAAACCAAGCTAAGTATGCTCAAGAGATACTTATAAAGCATGGTATGACCTCATGTGATAGCATTGGTACTTCAGTGGCTCCAAAACACCTAGATGGTGACTTGAGTGGAACTCTAATTGACCAAACGAAATATCGTATGGTCGGAGCACTCATGTACTTAACAACAAGTAGACTGGATATTGTACATGCAACATGTTATTGTGCTCACTATCAAGCGAAACGACTGAGAAACATCTCACCGCGGTTAAGCGGATCTTTCGGTACCTTAAGAATACCATTAACATAGGACTATGGTATCTGATGGAAACCGATTTCGAACTAACTGCTTTTTTAGATTCGGATCACGCGGGCTGTCTCGATTCATGTACGAGCACATTTGGTGGCATACAATTTCTAGGAGGTGATAAGTTAGTCAGCTGGTCATCCAAGAAGCAAGACTGCACTTTAATGTCTTTAACAGAAGCCGAGTATGTGTCTTTATCTGCGTGTTGCGCTCAAGTTCTATGATTGAGAACTCAGCTCACAAATTATGGCTTTCACTTTGATAAAATACCTATGTATTGTGACTCAAAGGCAGCCATAGCCATCTCGTGCAATCCAGTCCACATTCCCGTACCAAGCACATCGATGTCAGATATCACTTCATAAAGGAACAAGTTGAAAAGGGTATTGTTGAACTATTCTTTGTCGGAACTGAATACCAGTTAGCTGACATGTTCACTAAAGCTTTATCGAAAGATAGGTTTAAGTATCTTGTCAGACGACTCGGTATGAGATGTTTGACTCCAGATGAACTGGAGGTTCTGGCAATTGAATCTGCTTGATCCATCAAACATCAATTTGTACATATTTTTATTCTCTCTTTATTTTTGATTTATAAAAAATTTTGAAAAAAAAAGAAAATAGAAAAATATAAAACCTAGAAAAACAAAATATAAAATCCGAAAAATTTCAAAAATACCAAAAAGAATCTTCTCGACATGTCTCTTGGAATCGATAACATTTACGTACCTAGAAATGTTGATTAACATCGACACGGGCGTGTAAATGAAGTTCGAGCGAGAGTTTCAAATGCTTTCAAAACATGTCATTTCTAAATTTTTCTCAATGACTTATGTACATTTCAGTGCATAACTCGGTCTCGAATGTAACAGGGAAGTGTACGCTTCAGTGCGCTTACTCTAAAATAGAAGAGAAGTCTTCTATCATGTTTTTAAAATCGTTGAACACAATTTTTCAAAAAGAACTTTCAATGTCAAAATTGTCTACAATATAATTTGTGGTATTTTTTCCATAAAAAGTAGTATTTGTTAAAATTGTGTGTTCAACACTCCCTTCCTCAAATAATTTTCAAGAATTGTAGTCGGTATAATGTCATTTTATGTTGAATCATTTCTGAGGGGAGCTCTTAAAACAAAGCCTTTTCATGTGTCGGATAACATCTCATAAATGTCAATTTTATGTTCCAAACACATTATGTGAAATTAAATGTGGATACTTATATTGTCAATTATTAATATTACATTGTTATTAAGGCATTCACTCGTCTTCTATATTTTGTGGTGTCATATCCAATTTTTCGTTCCAATGTCAAGTTTTAATTAATTATGGTTATCCCACCTATAATGTTGAAGGGGAGCTTTCAGAATTGAAATTCATGCTATATCTTGGTATAATTTTTCTCCCCATGGAACTTTTCATGTCAAATTTTAATCAATTGGTATTTCAAATACTAAGTGTTTTATTATTTAAAATAAGGAGAGAAAATATGATTAAAATAGGTTATAGACGAATGTGATCTTTAAGACTCTACGTACACTCTTTCCTTCATTGTGCTAAACATTTTGAATCCAGTGCATATGTGTAGGGGGGGTATTTTTGAAAATAACAATGTCAGAAATGGTTCTTGATGGTTCGATCTTTATACCCGCAAACCTATTAATGTCACCACGATTTGAAGTAATAGGTGGTTAGGTTTAGGTATAAGCTCAGACGATCAACCTGAACGGTGGGATCTACCTAAGGACACTCCATAGTTAGAATTAGCAGTCCTTAGTATGATTGGAGAAGATGTTGTATAAGGAAGAATGCTGTCTAAGGAGTGAGATAACACTGGAACAATCACAACATGGTGTTAGTAATGACGTCTTGGTAAGCATTGAAGGGGTTGAAGAATGAAAAAGAAATGTATGAATAAAGGGTGAAAAGAAAGAAGCCCTCCTTTACAATTAGGAGAAACCGGGTCAATACATATATCTATCAAAATCTCAAAGATAATTGTTGATTATTGAAGAAAGTCGTCAGGACCCAGTTGATGCAATGTCAACCCTTCCCAGCCATTCGAGTTTCTCTCAAAAGAAACTTGTCTCATTTGTCACGGAGATACACACGTTATCTATTGATATCTCACTCTGAGATTGTTGATATTGAATAGGTGGCAGTCTGCTCCAGCCTCCGATTACTAAAACCAAAAGTGATATATTCAAGTTAGAGCCAGAAGAGATTAAAGTATAAATCTCATTAGGACAACAAGTCTCAAAATCACACTTGTTGTACACCATAAAGTTAACATGCTGTAACACAAGAGTCCTAAGCATTATCTTGGATCTTGCCAGAACATCTGAGGATACTTAAGTATTCCAATGAAGATGGAAATCCTGCTTGAGCCAACATCAAAACCCAAACTCTTGGTAGGTGACCTTGCATGATTCTATATGAATCTGCTTGTGATAATATGGATATCAATTTTGCGTCAGTACAAATGACATTGAGACTAATCAGAAAGATAGTAACTATCTAATTCACTCTTACTGTGTTGTCTGCTTTGAGACGTTCTGGTAATGAGAACAAGCAAGCATGGTGAATTCTAATACATCTGTGTTTAGAAGAACTACGCTTTGCTATTTTTTGGCACTCCTGTCAAGGAGATTCTTTAAATCTACCTGATCACATGTATAGTATTTATACTATAAAAAGGGTTACCGGAGGTTAATGCAACCGAAGTCAAGATGAATGACAAAGCAAAATTCATCTTTTATTGCTAACTGTCTGATTTTCAGTTTAGACGATGTGTTGCAGCCTCATTCCAGCGAAGTCAGATTTCATAAACACTATGTCATACCAAGCTTTCAAAGTAACGTTCAACATCAAGATAGGTTTATTCTAAACATCCCCATTAGATCAAAGAGCCTCAAAGTCAAATAATGAATAGTTTTATTTGAGGAGATTGTTAGACTTTTAAATCCATTATGTTAAACAAGAATGTAACAGTATGAGCATGTTGGTCAAGAGCACAGTTGATCAAGGAAAGTCAAATCAGATGATCAAGTCAGGAGATGATGCAAGATAACGTTTCAAGATATTTAGTTAAAAGATAAAGGCTCAAACATCAGATCACAAAGATGGATGAACAAAGCCATTACAAACAAGACAAGACCATAACAAGGCAAAGCATAAACGTCAAACGTCATATCTTCAATGTCATCGTGCATACAGAAGAAGTTTGAAAAAAGAGACCTCAACATTGGGGGGTTTTCGTTAGCCTTAATTATATTAAGTCAAACGAAGAATGTTATCGTTCATTAAGTCAAATAGGTCTTGATATTGTTAATAGGTAGTCGTGGATCATTCAAGCTTTGGTTGTAATCTAATGATGTCCATGTTAAGGGTGGATAAGCCCATGTTTAGCCAAGCCGGCCCGATTAGAAAGCGCGGATGAGAAACTAGAGGCTGGGTATATTTTAATATCCTTCAACCACCCTTTGGTGAAGGGTGTTAGTATTTTTCCGTCACTTGTAACTTTACAACCACTCTCTCTAATCTTTTCTTCTTGTTTTCTCTCTCTATTTTCCTCACTTTAAGATTTCTTCTTATTTTCTAGCATATTGGTATAGATTATAGTTGTGTAATGGTATTAACTAGTGGGGATAACACTTACTCTAAAAATAAGGAGTAAATTAAAGGGTTTTACGGAAGATGACATCAAATTAAACGTCTATTTTATAGCATTATTTTTCTCATGTAAATAAACCTATTTTTTATAATAATTGCAATGAATGTACTAATCGTATGTATTTGAGAATTGCAGTAATTATGGAGTACTTGGTGAAGATTAGCTAAAAGACACACATTTTGGAGCATAAACGAAGAGTTCAAGAAAGTCTACTAATCCGATAGCAAATACGTCATATTATTCTAGACCTATACGACGTATCCAAGACTTTGACAAATCAAAAGACCATTGCCGGACTTTGAAGAATACGTCGTATCCACATCAACGATACGCCGTATATAATACTTTGGTCAACGAAGAAGAATTAATTAAATGAAGATATTTTGAAGATAAATATTTTGAAGACCAATACGCCGTATCCATCAAGAAGATACGGCGTATCCGTGCTTGCACTCACCAAAGACCATAAAGGAATAAAGCTCAATACGCCGTATCCAGAGAGACTCAATACGCCGTATCGAAGATATAGTATGTGAATATTCTGGAAGATATCAAACGTGGTCCCTACTCCAAGAAATCCCCAATACGTCGTATCCAACCCATTGGATACGCCGTATTGAACCGACTTCCAGACATTATAAATAGAAAACTCAAAAACGAGTTTTAGGTGTGCTAAATCATGTAAGTGAATCCCTAAACCATCAAGTCAACCAAGAGACGATCAGAAGAGCCTAGAAGGTCAGAAAAGAGCCTCAAGATCATAGGAAAACTCTTGTAATCTTCGCGCAACCGAATACGCGTTCGATCGAGATTTCTTTACTTTAATCGTTCATATATCAAACCGTGTGTATTTTTACAATGACTATCGACTGATACCTTTAGGTATCATCCATGTTTATAAAGATCTAATGTTTGGTTTGTTTATCTTGATTGCTTAATTTATCGTTGATTGTTGTTTATGTTTATCAATTATATTCGTTTACGTGCTTAAGTATGCGACCTATCATTCAACTAGGTCTAGTCCTACATATTTAATGCGCTGCAACTTCGGTGTTGTTTGGGCGTAGGCTACGAGTCCGGGATAGCTCTCCATATTGCAATTTATATATCTAGAATCATAAGATCACAAATATTGACCTATCTTTGCCTTTAGAATAGTGAGCTTAGTTGGACTAGCATGTGACCCTAGGGGGGGGGAACAAAAAAAAAAAATTTCAATAAGTATGTTATCATTCCTAGCTAAAGACTTGACAGTAGACTACTAGTATATAAATCATCATTAAGCAGTAAGTGGGTAAAGTCTCGATGAGCTAGGGTTTAGTAAAATCACCATTACTTAGATCCTAAGATAGATTATAATCAACATAAGGAAGCTTTATGCAGATGCATCTAATTGTGTCATAATAGCGGTCCTAGTCTTAGAACGAAAGTACCGCCTAAGTCTAGCAATGATATGCCCTTCGAGATAAGCATTCATTGCACTAAATAAACAAATCAATGTTCTATTTGATTAAACATGGCTAATATTGTTTTCCTTACATTAGTTCTCGACTGCTTCTCTATCGTCTGTTTGTCTTCTTGTGTGTGTTTATTGGTTTACTTGTCATCAAAACCTTAGGTTAGATACCCAAACTCGTACCAATCTCTCAGGCTGAAAACCCCCCTTATCATTAGTTTAGGTTTAACTTAGGTTTAGCATAAATTAGATTAATTTAGTACTAACATAGATAACTAAAATACTGATAGAATTAGGATTAACGCTCTCGCTCCTAGTGATCGACACCCTACTTACCAACGAAGCTACATCTTGACCGGGTACACTGCCCGTTAAAGTGTTGTTTTTAGGTATAGTCGGCATAAAATAAATAGTAAAACTTGATACTTAAAATAACACCCAACGACAACACATCATAAAGTCAAAGAAATTCAAAGAACTGACAAAGTGTTAAAGTTAAAGAATTTCAAGAAAGATGCAACAATAAAGCTTTTAAAGTCAACAAATCAAGAAAGGTATGAGCATGTCAGTCCACAAGTCATAGATTCACAAGATGGAAAAGTTCACAAGATGGCGAAAAGAGATTATGCTTTGTTGATGATCTCAAGTGCTTAAGATCACATTCTCACATACAAGTTAAAGATGAAGGAACAAGCTTTTTTTGAGTTTTGATGATGTTCGCGTTTGTTCATGTTTGAGTTGTTCGTGCTCGTGTTCTTGTTTTCAGTTGGGTCTCGTTGAATCTATGCTTGCACTAGTGTTCATTGTTCATTAATTTAGAGGCTGAAATCTGTTTGTTCGAGTTTGAGTCTGCCCGGGTTAATTCGATGGGGTTGTGCTGGCTAGGGTCTTCGATTCGTTATTGAGTTTGAAGTTAATGTTCGATTTGTTTTGTTCTCACGTGTTTATCAGGGGTAAATCTTTTGCCTGTATAGTAAGTGTATATTACTCATTATATAATGCTTAGATTTGATGTGAGATCGAGAACACAAGACGCTTAAGCGTAACTGATTTGCTGTCGTTGTATGGTATATTTAAGATGATTTAAGTTTTAAATTTATATTTTGCCTACTAAACCAAAAACAACACTCTAACGGGCAGTGTACCCGATCGGTAGTAGTTTCGTGGTAAGTAGGGTGTCGAACACTTGAAGCGAGGTTAAATCTATCAATTTAATTAATATATTGGTTATCTAATCTATGTTAATTATATTCTATTCTAAACCTATGTTATACCTATGTCAGTCTAATATTCTAATTCTAACAGGTAAAGGGGGTTTTCAGCCTGAGAGACTGGCACGGTTTAGTTGGTGACTATAATCAATTAAAGGCACTTTTACCCACGCAAGCTAATTAACAAAAGATAAAAGAGCGGATCGAACGCTATATAAAGATCATTGTATTTTAACCATATTAATCCGATTAGAAAGTTGGTTTGTTTATTTAGTGCAATGATTTTTCTCTCGAAGAGGTAATAATCATATCATAAGACTTGGGCTTACATCATCCTAAGACCTAGACACATTAATTCTGTCACAATTAAAGCATCCCGCAAAACGCAACCTTATTTGCAGAAATAATCTATCTTGGGATTAAGGCAATGGTGATCTTGTTAAACCCTAACTCATAGAGACTTTACCCATTTTAACCCGCTTAAACGGCAATTTTATACCACTAGTAGTACCACTTGTCCAACTATCCAATGGAATCAAACGTTACTTGTTAATTTCTAGTCACTTGCTAGTCAACACTATCAATAAACCATTGGCAATATCTAATTAACTAGTTAAGCCCGAAGCGTATCCTAGACACAGACTTAGAAGGACAATATTTGTGTAACTATGATTCTAGATGTATAAATTACTATATGGAGAGCTATCCCGGACTCTAGATCTGCTTGGTCCGCTTCACTAGATCCAGTTGAATGATAGGTCGCATACAAAAGCGCGTAAATAAGTATAAATTGATAAACATAAACAAGCACTTCAATGATAAATCAAGAAATTAAGATAAACAAATACCAAACATTCAGATCTTCATAATAATGTGCTAAACCCAAAGGTATTAGCCTTCAAACGTCATAATAATTACAAGAGCAATTATTTAGCCAAGGTAAACTAACCGAGTTAACGAATGATACCAAAAACTGAACGATTACTATAAAGTGATAGAATTACACGATGTCCTCCTATGGAAATGTGCATTCGATTGCTCGACCTCTTCTGCACTTTTTCTCCTCTGAAAATTGACTTTTGGTTTTATGGTATCGAGAAATATATATAGCACACTTAAAACCTTGTTTTTTGGAGTTTTCTATTAATACGACCGAAGTAGGTTAGGATACGGCGTATCCAAGTAGTGGATATGGCGTATTGGGGGTGTTTCTTCGGAGTAGGACCACGATTGGATACTCTTCCAGATAAAATAATGTTTCCTTTAACTTGAATACTATGTATTGAGTCCTCTGGATATGGCGTATTGATCTTTATGCTTGTGTGGTCTTTGGTGAGTGTAGGCACGGATACGTCGTATCTTCCTTGATTGTAACAACCCGAGTTTCACGACGTGTATGACGATCGCGAGTTCGACGTCATCATTATTATTTTATGAGTTTTCGTAAGCGAACGTCGACATTTAAATTTTTATTTATCATAAATAGTTATTTTCATATTTTATTACGAACGGATATTTGAAATTTTTATTTTTGACATTTCGCGAGTCACCGTTTGATTGCGCATTCGTTAACCGTTTTGAGCAAACATGACAATCTATACGACTGCACTATAACAAAATTCGTTTATTATTTTCTTGACCATAAATTATTATTTTTGAACCTTGTCACCACTAATTCAATATTTGAGACTATATGTTTTTATTTAGACATTTTATCAAACACATGTTGTTCATCAAATAAATATATATTACACTCACTTCACATTAAAAATACATGTCATACCTCATAATTCAACAAAATCCCACAAATCAATGTCACCCAAAATGCTTGACAGAAAAAGAAAATCATCATAAAAACGTACCTTTAATTCCTAATCTCCTGCTATCGAGGGATCTGCTACTACTTTGGATGAAACTCTGCCGATGCACAAGTTTGCATGTGGGTTTTTAGATGAATGGTTTTGTGTGTGTTGTGTGTTATTTCTTGTGACTGAGAAGCTGAGAGAGAGAGAAGAAGACATGTATCAAAGAAGGAGATACATGTTTAACAACTATAATAGCACACAAAGGATTGGGATGCTGGATCGGGTAGGAAAGAACTTGAAAACCTAGCTTAGTGGAATTATAATGAAATATCAGGTAGACAACCCATGATAAGAGTATAAGGTAGTTGGGTCGGGTCGGGGTCGAGTCGGGTGCGAGTCAGGCGGGAGTAAAGCGGGCAACATTCTTTATAATTATACGGTTTTATACTAAGAAATTTGATAAAACATGATCTACATATTATACAATCGAGTAGTGAACTCTATCATGTATAATATAGTGTTGGTAAAAGCTTTTTTTAGCGGTGAAAGTATATAAAAACTAGCAAGGAGCTAGAGAACAAAATTACAACGAGTTTTTACAAGCTTTGATAGGATCAAAAACCCAATCTAACCAGAAGGGATTTAATTTCCTATTTCTATGTAAGATCCAACAGTGAGATAGGACCTTGATTTCTTCGCCGAGAGTGTCTTTCCGAGGAGGCTTGAGGTCGAAGCATATCCGATTTCCATATCTCTAAATGATCTAAGTGTTGGTAAAAGCTATTAAATAAAAGTATAATGCCAGTAAATTCAAAATCAAACACATATGACAATGTAGTTCTATGGGTGAATGTGTTATTACTTATTTTGTGTGGTTTTTGTAGAAACTAAAAAAAACTAACTTGGTATTATTTGATATTCCATCCATCCTATTTTTTATTGTCCAGTTCCTTTTGGGATGTACCCATTTTAATTAGTCCACTACTAAAAATAGATAAATAAATTTGATCACATTTACTATATTACCCTTGTTTGAAATTTTTATTACAAACTTTAAAGAAGACTTTAATTAATTAGCTAAGCGTAAAACTATCATTTTGTCAAAAAGTAAGAGAGAGAAAACAATAATAAATGCAATTTTCTTAAACTGTGTATTTTTTGTCGAGAAACAATAATTTTGGGACGGAGGGAGTAATAAACTACGAAGAATACAAAAGTATTTATAAGACAAAATAAGGGTAAACACATAATAGCTAAGTGGGTCGTGGGCTACGTATGGGCTATATGTTAACATCTCCCATCAAACTCATAATGAGGCAACGAGAAACATTGAGAGTTTGTCAGTCAGAAAACAAATACATGATCCAGAGTGGCTTGGTAAATACATCTGCAATATGTAAAGCAGAAGGAACAAACAGTAGAGAGATAGTCTCGACCTGAAGATGATGATGAGTGAAATGACAATCTATCTCAATATACTTGGTGCCTTCATGAAACATCGAGTTACACGCAATCTGAATAGGACTATGATTATCACAATGTAATGGATCAAAATGACTGATAGGAACACCCATATCTACAAGCAACCAACATAACCAAACAATCTCACTAGTAGTCACTGTCATAGCTCAGTACTCAACTTTAGTAGAAGATTTAGAAACAACATCTTGTTTCTTACTCTTCCATGAAATAAGAGAATCACCAAGAAAGATACAAAAACCAGTAGTTAACTTGCGAGAAATTGAATCACTAACCCAATCAGAATCACAGTAAGCACACAGGTTCAAGGTAGACATAGAGGAAAACAAAAGTGTCTGAACTGAGTACCCCAAAGATACCTGAGAATCTATGAAACAACAGACCAATGAATTGTTGTGGGAGTAGAAATAAACTAACTAACAATATGAAGTGCATCAAAAATATCTAGACTTTTAACTGTAAGATAAACCAAACTGACTACAATAGTCCAATACAAACTTGGATCTAGCAAAGGATCACCATCTGTCAGAGTGTATTTTACATTAGCATCAATAGGAATATCTTACAATCTTTTATGCTTGTAAGTATCTTCTACGTCAATAAATCACCTATATACTTTAGATTGAGACAAAATATATCCTTTTGGTGAAGAAGCAACCTCAATACCAAAACAATAATGAACTAAGCCTAAATCCTTCATAGCAAAATGATGAGCTAACTCCAATTTCAATGATTCAATTCCAACACTATCATCTCCAGTAATAATCATATCATCAACATATAACGAAAAAGTATACGCCCAACACTTGAATGTTTAACAAATAATACGGAATCATGATGGCTAATAGAGACAAAACTAAGAGATAACAAAACAATATTTCCCAAATTTCTTATACCAAGCACGAGGCGCCTGTTTGAGATCATAAAGAGCTTTTCTAAGCTTGCAAACTTCTCCCAGTTTATGAGAGACACTAGGAGGTGGTGTCATAAAAACTTCTTCATTCAGGTCATGATGTATCGTTGTGTGGTGTATATTTTATTGATTCAAGTTTTAAATTTATATTTTGCCGACTAAACCAAAAACAACACTTTAACGGGCAGTGTACCCGATCGGTAGTAGTTTCGTGGTGAGTAAGGTGTCAAAAACTTGAAGCGAGGTTAAATCTATCAATTTAATTAATATCTTAGTTATCTAATCTATGTTAATTCTATCCTATTCTAAACCTATGTCAGTCTTAATCCTAATTCTAACGGGAAAAAGGGGGTTTTCAGCCTGAAAAATTGCCACGGTTTGGTTGGTAACTATAATCAATTCAAGGCACTTTAACCCACGCAAAAAAATAAACAAAAGTTAAAAGGGCGGTCGAGCCAAATATAAGAAAACTGTATTAACCATTATTAATCCGATTAGAAAGTTGGTTTGTTTATTTAGTGCAATGATTTCTTCTCTCGAAGCAGTATATCATTCTTAAGACTTAGGATAGTTACATCATCCTAATACCTAGACACATTAATTCTGTCACAATTAAAGCATCCGCATAAAGCATCCTTATTTGTTGATTATAATCTATCTTAGGGATTAAAGCAGTGGTGATCTTGTTAAACCCTAGCTCATAGAGACTTTATCCACTTACTACTTAATGACAATTTATACTCTAGCAGTTCACTTGTCTAACTATCCAATGGAATCAGAACATTATTTGTTGAATTATCTAGATTCACCTACTAGTCAACATGTTCTATAAACCAATGGCAATATCCGATTAACTAGTTAAGCCAGAAGCGTATCCTTAGCATGAATTTAAAAGGATAATATTTGTGATCCTATGATTCTAGATGTATAAATACTATATGGAGAGCTATCCCGGCATCTAGATTACTTGGTCCGTATCACTAGATTCAGTTGAATGATAGGTCGCATACACAAGCATGTAAACAAGTATATTTGATAAACTTAAACAAGCATACAACGATAAATTAAGAAATCAAGATATAAACAAAACCAAACATTAAGATCTTCATAACAATGGCTAATACCCGAAGGTATTAGCCTTCAAACGTCATAATTAATACAAAAGTAATGATTTAGCCAATGAAAACTAACCGAGTTAACGAATGATACCAAAAACTGAACGATTACAAGAGTATAAGATATTACACGTTGTCTCCTATGGACTTAATCGCGTTTCTCGGCCTCTTCAACTCTTTTTCTCCTCTGAGAATTGACTTTTATGGTTTAGGTATCGAGAATATGATTTAGCACACTTAAAACTCGTGTTTGAGTTTTCTATTTATAGGGTCTAGAATATGGTCAATATGGCGTATCCAAAGTCTTGGATACGGTGTATCGGGGGTTTCTTAGAGTAGGGACCATGTTTGATATCTTCCAGAATATTTTATTTCCATATAGCTTGAATACGGCGTATTGGGCATTCCTAGATACGGCGTATTGATCTTGTTTCCTTCATGGTCTTTGGTGAGTGCAGGCACAAATACGCCGTATCTTCCTTGATGGATACGACGTATTGGTTGTCAGAACAGTAATCTTTAAAATATCTTCGTTTAAGCTCCAGAATGCGTGCCTTTTAGTTAATCTTCACAAAGTACTCCATAATTACTGCAATACTCAAATACAAACGATTAAGTAACAATTCTTTGTAATAATTACACATAATGGGTTAATTACATGGGATAAATAATGCTATAAAATAGACGTTATTTGATGTCATCAAATATCCCTCCACTTGAATCCTACTTGTCCTCAAGTAGCCTTTAGAAGTTTATGAAAATGTATCCCTAAGGATTTTTTCCGTTAAGCATTTATTTGATCAATTACAAGTACACAACAAAAGACCTCACTAAATAGGAAGATGAAAACACTCAAATCACCCAACTAATCTATATG
>BQNB010007423.1:25127-70224 GCA_026074375.1 Tanacetum coccineum | reverse complement strand
ATAAATTAGTCATCCATGTCAATTACAAGATCATAAATAATTATCTTTATAGAACTAAGCCATAAACAATCCAAAGTCTAACTATTACTTTGGGGCTACGAGATTAACCATCAATAATAACTAATAATCAAATCGATATGTACACATTTTATGAAAGAACACACTTAAAATAATTAAACCGGCATTTTAAGGGACTTTATCTTATGAAGAATACTGTACCATTTATGTAAGAATTTCTTCAAAAGATCTAAAACATCTAGATATATTGCCTTTACATGTGTTAGGGGATTTGGGTGGTATAAGTATTCACTATGATATTTTGACCCCGTGTAGAAAGAAAAATATAATTTCCCCAACTACAATCATGTCAGCGGCATAACCAAAAAAGATTTATGATCAAAATCCAAAGAAAATAATCATTTAGAATGTATGAAACATCACTTGCCTTTTGGATCCTCGGATTAGGAGAATTTGGTGTCCTTGGATGAAGGAAATTTCCTATTCAGATTAATGGGTGCAATCTTCACATTTATATGTTCATCGACAAAGATGTCGTCGATACTCAAGTTCCTGATAGCTACTTCCTTATCATGTAAAGCTCTTATTCCGTTAACGACCCCACATTTTGGTGCTATTGTGAAATAATTTTCTTTTACCCCCACAGGCTATTATCCTGACTCCGTCATTGAATTTGGACCTAAAGTGGAACTACCACATCCCAGCCATTAACTATCTCTAGAGAGTTAAAAGCACTCCTCATTAAATTATTGTTTCTATTTGGTGCACTGGAAACCACCGGGTTGGACGCCAATAACCCTACATAATTCATATTACCATCGCCATTATTTACATTACCGTTGTTTCTTTGGTAAGGTCTAATCATCTTAGGCCTATCATAAAATGACAATTGCTTGTCGTTGAAATTCATAGTCAAGGACCGACCAAAATAAACTAAGGGGTATTAGGTTTTTCGACGTGGATTAGGTAGAGGAAAAGGCGTGGAAGGGAAGGATTCTTTATAAAAAGAAAGGTTGAGTGAGATATTACATGAGCTTATACATGCTACATATGAGATTCAGTTTATACTAGCAGGGTACACCCTCGCGGGTTGTAGTGGCGGGTACCTTGTGATTAAAATTTAGGCGCCAACAAAATAACAATGACGAACTCATTAACCGAAGAAAAAAAATGATCCCAGTCCGACCCAGTATCCGTTTTGTTTTTAAACGACTTTTACTAGCTAGCCGAATCGATTACGACTCTGGATTCCGGTTGAACCCGTTGGTCCGATCCGATTTTTAAAATCATATGTACCATCAAATTGTTAGCATATAAATTGTATAGAGCTTTGTGTGTACAATATGTATAATAACATGTATTTTCATTATAGCGGTGATTTAAAAATAACATCAATTAGTGTGTTTAATGTTGTATTCTTTTAAAATTTTGAGATGTGTTGTTTAATTTATTTGTACCAAGAGCTTTATATGTTGTATGTCTTAATTTTAAGACTTTTGATGGCATTTAATGGAGAGAGGGTGCTCTTTCCATTATATCTAGTATATATTAGTTAATTAATATATATATATAAAGTATTATTTTAATTATCATTTAAATAATAAGCTATAACAGTCATTAAACTAAAAGTTACTTAACAGATGTTATTAACGGTCGTTAGACGAAAGAAGAGGAACTCGGTTGTAATATCGGGAGAAAGAAAGTTTCTAGAACCCCCTCTCCCTTATACTCGGCCGATTAAGAAATCCCAAAGGAGGTGAGATTGCTTTGCGTGCACTACAAGTTTCTTGTGCCTGTATAATGAACCCCTTGGTTCATTATTTGATAGATCTCGGAAACCCAAAGCAATAGTTTCTCTGCTCTTCTTTTTCCTCCCTTTAGAACCGATCAAACACCCTTAAGTGAAGGGTTTAGATTTCTTCTAGATACTAGTGATTAATTATTGCTTATTGTTTAACAAGAACTAGCATTCTAATTCAATCACTATTAAAACGTGTGTGTGAAAACATAGAGGAATTAACACTTTAATTCTTGGTTGTTTTGGTGTTAGTCGAATAACACAAGGGATGATTTTCATAAATCATAAAATTAGGGTTCTTGATCTTGCTTCTAATTCGATCCATCACACGTTAAGGTAAACAAGGTAAAAGGTTTAGGTTAATTTACTTGCACTATTTGATCTTATCTTCCGTTGCATACTTGTGATTATTTATGTTTATATTAAGTGTTAATTGTTATGAAATGTAGAGAATAAGAGATTGAGGAGAAAGGATATGATTGTTAATTGAGTGTATTTCAAAGAATACAATGGGTCCCTTATTTATAATGGTATAATGAGTGTAACCCCTAGCTAATTAACTACCTATTCAAGGCTAATTAACAACTCATAAAGGTGAATAAACATACATAATTAATATATTTATAACACTCCTCCTTAGATATTCACGGTTTGTTATACTTCGTAATCTGCCTCATTAAAAACCTTACCAAGAAAACCCAATGGGAAAAACTTGATGAAGAGAAAAAGAGTGCAGTGCGCATAATGCTCCTCCTCAAATTAATGTATATCTTTCAAGCATCACATGCTAATCTTCTAAACGAGTTGCTCGAATACTTTTGTTGGCAACAACTTTTTAATGAAGTTCACCAAATCGTTGATGTTAAGAATAAGTCTTGCAAAAATGACAAAATATATGTGTAGCTTCCAACCCAATATCAAATGCGTTGGTTGTAAAGTATACAATGCATGTACAAATATTAAAAGAGAAAAATTAACAACAAAACCTCAATTGCACTTATGTAGGGTTCTTGAGGACGAATCATTCTTCTTAGACATGTGCAAAAGCAATTTATATTATATGCATACAAAATTATTTTGATCTATATAAGGATTCATTCAATTTGATCAAATAGAGTTATTGAGAACCTTATTAATTGTTTCTAGAAGTGAGTCATGCTTGAGACATCACATATGAGCTCTAATAAACCCTAATTTAGGGAAAAATAAATACTTCTATATAGATTATCTCATAAAATATCAATAAGATATTCACATCCACCTCGAGACAATATGTCTCTTAATAATCTACTTATTATTTTTGTGAATTTATTTATTACACAATTCAAGTATTAAAACACATAACTTTAGAGCTCTTATTTCGGTTTCGCACATTAACCAATGTATATCCAATATATTTTACACATTTACGTGTATGAACTTAACGTTCTAATACTTTTAGTATTCGCAAGATACTATGTCTTTTTATGTTGGCCAATCATTTTGTTGAGCGCACATTTGGATATTAATTGATATAAGATCCTCATCATGCATAATAGCAAGCAATATATTGTATGTAGACAAATTTATCGGCGTCGTTTTGTTTCGATTCCATATGATTCTAGACATGCTAGAATTTATTGAGATCTCATTAATTACCTGAGGTTCTTTGTAACCTTCATATCTAGTGTCTCTTTATAAAACTATTATTGGGGTCTTTTATACCTCGAACAACCATGTTGTTTTCATGCTCTATATTTTTCATCGAGGATTTTATTTGGAATCAATTAGTCTACCAAGCTTGAGGCATGTCATAATTAAATAGTGTCCTTTGGCGAGTGTTTTGTTTTTTTTGGCCAGTGTTTATGTATGGCTATTATATGATTCATTAAAATAATAAGTTCATAAAGTTTCTTTCGAGGATCAATAGAATATGACTAGCATGGTACCTACGCAATGCGGCGGCGGGTACCCGTGACTATACTTTCTAGCGAGCGAATGTTTTTCATTTATTCGTTTTGTGTAACAGTAACTTTATGAATGAATGCAACTTTTAATTGAAATAATTATAAGCAATAACAATGCAAACTATTTAATATCTAAATAAACATAAGGTACCAATTAAAAAGAGTAACATAAATAGCATCTTTGAAACATTAATTAAATGTGTAGTCCGAATTTTTTAAGTCTTCGATTATTAGCAAGACCCAAATGTATTACTACATCTAAAGTAGTATAAAGGTGTGTTTCATATGAGGTAATGGAAATGAGAAAATGATTGTTAGAATGATTACTTTTGTTTGACACACTAACATTGGAATCAAATAATGATATGAAATCTCATTATTTTGTTTTTCCGATAGGAGGCAAAGGAGAGCCTTTCAAACTCATTATTTCTCTTATGTTTTTGTTTTTTGTCCTTATGCATGTAAAATTTATTATATTATATTTCTTTTATATAATTTATGTGTTTAGTTTTATTTAAATAATACAATGGTCTCACTTCAAAACGATTGATAAAAAACATAAAAAAGAACAATACTGAATATGATATTATTACTATTATTTCACCCTATTATCATTCTTATACCGACAGTGATTCAAAAATCATACCAAACACAATAGATATATAAGTATAGAGTATAGACTATACCAAGTTCCGTATATAACAAATAAATTTGATCCAATTATAATCTAATTAAAATAATCCAACTTCACACAATCCAAGTTACTTACGGAGTATGTTGATATTCGGGTATAAGTCCAAAAAGTAAAGCCCAAATCCAATAAACTTAACCTTAAAACACTTACATACACTACCCTAAAAATTTGCACCAGTTACCTTAAATCACTCTAACCATACGCAGCCACAAACACACATTTAGATCCCACACAAACTTCACGCAGGCACACTAAAAAAATATAACTTTGTTTCTCTTTTCCTAAACCGAAACGCAACGAACACAAACCCTTTGTATATACAAATCTAGACCGTGCTTTCTTTTAATTCCAAATCGAAGAACAAACAACAAACCTTATATTCTTTTAGATTAAAAACCGAACACTGATACCACTCTATTTTGTTGTTACCTTGTTATACGAAGGACAAAGACCACAGCTATCACAATTCACAACTCTCTCACACTTTTTTTTTTCAAATCTCACAAACACAAAACCCACATATACCCCTTCTATATCTTTAGTAAAATATTGTTTTTGTTTCTTTGTTTGAAACGTGAAAACTAACAACAAATACCCCTTTTAAATAAAATAATATTTTATTTCTTTGTTATTCGCTTGTGAATGCAAACTCAAGGTCACGTCTAAGTTCTCGATGAGATCTCGGGTAAGGAGGATTTGAGAAAAAAATCATGTTGACGGTGGATGATTTGTGTCGACATAGAATGAAGTTGCTGTGGTGGTTTGAATTTAGAGAAAGTGAGGAGGGAGGATTTAAGAGGAGGATATATCCAAATTATTAACACAAACCGTGGTTGTGAGATTGATGTCGGATTCGTATGTGTATTCTTGTGTTGTGTATGTTTTATGTTGAGTTTTTTATACCAAGTAAGTTTGGGCGGTTACAAGTATAACTTAAATGAGATGTTACAATATTGTAAGGTTGTTAGCAGCCATCATCCATGATCTACTTCTATGTCCTCGTCTCCTTAGACTTTAGCATTGCCTACTTGGTTCTTCAGATTGACCGAAGAAATAGATCTCGGTTCACCCATTTGTATCGGTTCGACGGGTCCTCTCCGGTTCGTTTTCGGACGGCTTTTATTAGCTAGAGTGACGATTTCGATTGGCAAAGGTGTGGGATAGTCACATGATCGATGCGAACATCATAACAATTACAGGTTTAAAACATGGGTTAATCCTAGTGCCTCTTATCTAGCAAATCCTAATGCTCATTATGCGGTCTCGGGATGCATCACAAAAACAAGTTCTAGAATTTAATATACTATCGGTACACTCATATAATTTAATACCGATCTCAATGCTCCAGAAAAGGCGACAAAGACCACACGTACACATCTGTAATGACGAAATAGACCACATAGACTGCTCCACGAATCCTTTAACATAAAATCCTTACCTAAAAGAAGCTAAAGGTATAAAATATCTTGGATATCAAAAATGGATACCCGAATTTTTAAAGATCTAAAGGCGAACCTCACATTTTGGGGTGAAATTCTGAGGGTTTTTGTGCTAGTCATATACATTCCTATCCATGAGACGCTATTAATACTCGGTTTTCGTCGGTATGTGTCATAAAAAAAATTAAATTTTGGTTAAAATTACCTTTTTATGCTATGTTTCGATATATTACCCATCATTTTAAGGAACAAAGCAAATGGCAAATGAAAGAATAGTTTCTAAGGCTTATTTTCCCCCTACACTTAAGTTGAACATTGTCCCCCAATGTCAAAAGAAGTACCCTTAAAAAAACAAATAAAGGGATAAGAAAACAAGTCAAAGAAACTAGTACTCCCCTGGTTTGCTCAATAATGGAGAAGAAACATGCGATAACTGGTTAAATCGTCCTTCAAGAATCGTCAAATGAAAACATCCTAAGATCTTCCAAGCTTCTTCTCATCAAATATAACCTGTAATCAAAGACAAAGACAACTACACCAAGCATAAAATCCATGGGATAGATATATATACAATAAGAGTTTAGGGTTTCGACTCTATTAAAATAGTAAAGATAGGATGAGAGAATTGTTAAACTCATGGTTTTGCAGGTTTATAAAAGAATTTAAACTTTCTAAGTGTTGTACAAGTTATACTTTCAAGAATACTTAAAAATTTTGAGTTTTCCTGTAACTGGGCGATTGACGCCGTCAGGAATATCCTGACCCCGTCACAAGTGTCGCGTGACGGCGTCACGTGTAAATCGTGACGCCATCTCTACACTTTGTGAAAACTCATTTTTTGTTTTTGATAAAAAAAATTCCTGCACTCATTCTTATAAGTTATTTTCCTGTACAAAATGCTGCATAACAACCCTTGGGAATTAATAAATTCAATCATATGACTCGGAAACTGACGTGAATAATCTAAACAATTAATTATTATAATGTTTTCAAATTTGGTTCTAAAAACCGGATATTTCACCTACACTTATTTTGTTGCAAAATACATTTGATTGCAAAAAAGACGAAGTTACAAACAAACAAAGCATGATCACAGAATAAATGCAAAACATAAATAAAACAAACAATAAAGAATTAAAACACAAGACACTCCTAATATGCGGGAAAAGTAAATATTGGGTTGCCTCCCAAAAAGCGCTTTTTTATTTACGAGTCTTGTAGCTAGACTCGAAGTTCACACTCTAAGTGTCTAGAAGTGGTCCAGTCCGGATGATTTCTTCCCTTTAGACTTTCTTTTTATCAAGAGCTTCCTAGTGGATTGGGATCGAAATGTAGGTTTTGGTAAACTCTCTCCGCCGGGGACAATTAATTACTCTTGTGTGTCCAGCTCCATCTCTGTTTTTGGGTGGTTTGTCCCAGTTAATTGAATTTTTAATTAGGTCTCCTGACTCCCACATGTTACTCTTAAGGTTAATGGGTATTGCTTTTAAAAATTCTACCATTCTTCTAAACACTAGGACATCCTTAAAGAGATTAAGCTCAGCATCTCTAGCAATTTCCCATTTGTCGGGCAAGTGATAGTCTAAAAAGTCCTCCCTAACATAATAAGGGGTTCGTGCGCCTATTCCATCCGAGCTAGGTTGTGGTTTGTATGACTCCCTTTTCCCAAGTGTGATCCAATAAGGTGCTTCCTCCTCACCTAAGTCGACTCCTTTTACTCTGAATACTGACCTAGTGATTCCTTCTCCTACCGCTATTTTGGTCATCCTACAATCTATAACTGCGTTGGCGGTAGCTAGGAATCTTCTTCCTACTAGGCAAAGATTTCGGGGTCCTTCTTCATATCGATCACGTAGAAATCATTTAATAGTTTTTAGTTTTTCCTATGTAGACTTCTACGTCTTTAACAATCCCAACGGGGTAGAATTTGGTTCCGTCAGCCAACCCGAAAATATCGTCAGTCTCTTCCAATATTCCGATGTTAAGCTTTTTAAAGAGCTAAAGTGGGATTATGTTTACGCATGATCCTAGATCAGCCAATGTACAAAAGGTTTTGAGTCCCTAGGCTACAAGGAAGGATGAATAAGCGCCGGGGTCTCTATTTTGCAGGAAATAACTTCACCTTGGACAAATGCGGATCCGTTTTTGCCAAGTTTCTAGCTTCCACGTATTTATCCAATATAGCGTTATAGATTTGAGCGTTAGCTAGGACTTCGAGAACCGGTAGGGATTAATAGCTAATCTTGAATTCATATTCCAAGGGTCGGTCGGGTTTCGTGTCCTGTTTGTTGCTCTTCGATTTCCATCCCGGGTCGCAGCAGGCTTGTTTAGGAAATGTTTGCATCCTTGGAATGTGCCTTAATAACATTGATTGAGGTGAAGGGGTGAGATGAGCAATTGGTAACAATTTTTTTGAGTAAGAACGAGCAGAAAAACTGGGGAATACTCATTTCGGGGTTCTTAATCGTATTCGCTAGGTAGTGCTCCTGCAATTTCGATCGATGATTGACTTCAACGCTGTGTCGATTTTGTTGGTCATCTTGCTTTATTGCTATTTGAAATCGGCTTCAAACTTGGACAATCTAGTGTCTTGAGATGCCATGAAGTTGGATACCAACCCTTCTAGATTTGATTGATTGTTAAAGCTTTGAGGATGGTTTTTGAAGGAACGGTTCAGGATTGGACCGTTGGGTTGGAACCGGTTAGGTGGGTTTGAAAATTTTAATTTTGGTAAATTAGGGTTGTCCTCCACCTAAGTTTTGGTAACTTTTCATAGACGAATATAGGTTCACAAGATTGTTTTGCCGGCTTGAAAGATATACCCCTAACCACCCGCTTCATCATTAAGCGAGGATGGCGTATTTTAACAAAGGCTTGTTCGGGATCTCACGATGAGGAAGTGGACTTGTTAACTAGTAGGTTGTATCGAAGCAAGATGAGCTCCATCAAGCGTGTGGACTTATTTTCGGAGCTCGATGAGGCGACGATTAGATGTACAAGGAACATCTTGAAGCAAAGCGTTTATTTGCCTTGACTTGGCTTAAACCTAAATCCCTTGTGTCGTATCCAACTTTCGTTGTCATAGAACGGCGAGGTCCTCTAATAGATGCCCCGGATTCCTTTGCGTTTTGGTACGAAGCTTACCACGACCCGATGGGTCAAGGTTCGTCTTGGAACAGGATTGACATTGTCATGAAAAAATTTAGACTAGGAGCAAAGGCCGATGTCCAGATAGGGACTTTTTGTATTAGTCCTTGAAACGAGTCCATGCTTCTGATAGAGATTCTCCATGATGTTGTGGACATTATGATATCATTGCGGAGTTTTGCAGTCCTTCTCAATGAAAAGAATTGAGCAAGGAAACGAGTAGAAAGATCCTCCCATGTGGTGATGGATCCTGCTGGAAGACGTTCAAGCTAGTTGCTAGCTTGATTGCGAAGGGAAAATTAAAATAAACACAGGCGCGTTCTTTCCCTATTTTCACCGTCAAGGTCAAGTGAGTCCACAAGTTTTAAGAAATCCTTGAGGGTTGGTTTGGATCCTCGGACCGAAGTCCATGGAATGAGCATCCGTTTTGCACCAACCGGATGGTGTCGGGTCGAAGAGGTACCGACTTGTTCCCATACGGGGGAGCTCATGGTATTCTCTGTAAGCCCTTGTGGCTAGGATTTGGAGTAGTGCTCAAGAGTACGGATAGGATTCCTCTCTCCTATGTGTATGACCGAGAAAGGAATTTATTATTTTTACCAAAAAAATAAACACAGGTAGAAAAATAGACTACGAGAAAGCTAATATGCAGAAATTAAATTCTTACTTGAAAGGATTCAAAGCAATTAAAACTAAGTAAAACATGATAAAACCTAATTATTGCCCGGCAGCGACGGCCAAACAACTGATGCGTTTGGCGTAAGGGACTGCCTACAAAAGTTTTACAAACCCCTAGGCAGAGTACCTAACCGTTGTAGTAGTAGTATAGGCAACTCCGGTTGTATCGTTCTCCTAGGGGAATATGTTTGGAAAGGGCTTGATCACTGGTCTAACAGAATTCCTAAGGTTGAGAGAAGATTATTTTTTGTGTTTTTATATTTTATGAAAGCAGATAAATCTATAGTTTGAGAGGTTGGTTTGTTTAACTAATATCTAATCTACTATGGAATAGGCTCCTGAACTTTTATGATAATTAAATGTATTTACTTAGTCATGCACTACTTATCAGATTGCTTCTCCTAATCTTGTTGCCTTGTCACACTTGTGATGATATGTGTAAGTATTTCCTAGGTCATGAACGGATTACACGAACCCGCCGTCTATTTAATATTCCGTTAGGGAAACGCACAAGTAAGGTAGTATGAAGACTGTTACAAGGCCCCTAAGAGTACATTAAATGCATGTGAAATATCTTAAGAGGGATCAACCATATAAAGGGGCAAGGTAGTATAAAGACTGTTACCCGATGGTATCTTTTCTACGCACTCGCGTTTCCCTAGACGTGTCTACAGTGATACAGACAAAAGCTAGTTTTCTAGAACCTAACGCGCACAATCATCAATCAAGAAGCAATAGTAAAAGGATCTACGATCCGACTTTCATGCAATCATAAGCAAATACAAAGGAGGGTTTAGCCTCGCATGTTATAAAGGAAGCAAAGAGATAAATCAATGATGCAATACATAGACATATTAAATGATTAATGATAAATAACCTTACTTTAATTAAAACATGGATTCAAGGTAGTTTCATAGGGTTTTGAGGCCCTAAAAACGACCTTTGAAGCTGCTACAAGAGCTAGGGTTCATCTCCCTAAAGTTATACAAAGTTACACACTTGAAACCCTAAAATCGGTTTAATATATATAAAGATATCGCTGCGATGGTGTCGCTTTGTAATCCTGACGCCGTCGCCATGTGGATGATTCTAGATCCTCATTAAGTCGGCTACGTCCTGACGCCGTCATTAAATCTTCTGACGCAGTCACCAGATGGATCACGACGGCGTCGCTTTATGCCTGCGACGCCGTCTCCACGCTCTGAAATAATATTTCTTCATGGATTTGGTGTAGGTCTGTAATCCCATCCGTTTCTTCTCTAAATGAGCCCAAGTTACGTGTATTTCCTCCAAATGTCATCCAAATGCTAAAAATACAAAAACAAACGATTAAGCACATAATCTGGGCATATTTGCAAGATTTAAGGGGTTAAATGACCCCGAAAAAAGAAAAAAAAAAAAAAAAATAAAAAAAAATAAAGAAAAAAAAAAAAAAATAGTGTATAAAATGACACCTCGTCAATCAACCTATTGTTTTGTGAATTTATTTATTTCACAATTCAAGTATTAAAGTACATAACTTTAGAGCTCTTATTTTGGTTTCACACAAAAACCGATGTATATCAAATAGATTTTACACATTGACGTGTATGAGCTTCACGTTCCAATACTTTCGTATTTGCAAGGTACTTGTCTTTTTATGTTGGTCAATCATTTTGTTAAGCGCATATTTGGATATTAATTGATTTATGATCCTCATCATGCATAATAGCAAGCAATATATTATATGTAGACAAACTTATCGACGTCATTTTGTTTCGATTCCATATGATTCAAGACAAGATATACTTTATTGAGATCTCATTAGCTATCTGAGGTTCTTTGGAACCTTAATGTCTATTGTCTCTTTATGAGACTATCATGGGGTCTTTTATACCTCGAACAACCATCTTATTTTCATGCTTCATATTTTTCATCGAGGATTTTATTTGGAATCGATTTGTCTACCATGCTTGAGGCATGTCATAAAAAAATAGTGTCCTTAAGGGGCAACTTATAATCAGAGCATGAGTAGCTGGATTTTGTTTTTGGTCAATATTTATGTATGGCTATTAGATTATCCATTGAATAATAAATTCATAAAATTTCTTTCGGGGATCAATAGAATATGATAATTCATTCTGAATTTGCAGCTACTTCTCTCCTCCTGAAGGAATTATCCTTCTTCTATATCCCGTATATGTGCATTTAGGTGGAGTAATTTGCACAAAAAAACTAAAATGGGATATGTTTGGTTTATAACCAAAAACTAATTATGAAAAGGAGGATTTATAATAACATGTTGGCATGATGCTAAATTTTATTGTTGTGCATATTATAATATGGCCCTATACAACAACACAAGCTTTTCTCTCATTTTCATTTAATAATTTAGAAGTAATTCATTGCATATTCATAATGAATTACTTACTCTGGAATGTTATGCTCGCATTTTAATTAGTCGAGCTATGAATCATGCAAACTTGAGGTTGCAATTTTGATTACCATTTAGACGATGCATCGATTTTAAACTCTAAATGGTGTATATAGTGGATGTGTATGCCTACATATATCCACTTGTTTTCTTTCCAGAATATTGAGGGATTGAGTCCTCATTCTAGTTGATAGATTAATAATCAACTTTATTTTGAGAGATAACAACATTAGATTGAAGAATCTTATTCTTCTATAGTTTTCGCATCATTAATGACTCGGGATGGTGTAACCGGTCATGCCAAAAATATTAAAATTATTGCTCATAAACTTATTTATGGCTATGATTAGCTTTTACTAATCTTTATATAATGCACGTCGAGGAAGATACAAAAGAATATAATGTATCCTTAATATTAAACTTCATTCCTCATGACAATTTTACATTTTCTTTTACGGAGCAAAATGTGTTAGCATAGATTCTTAAATCTATGAATATAGTGTGTAATATCTTTGACACACTTGTATTTTGCATACACCACATTGCATTTTTGTATAAAATACATATTTGTTTGCTCCCTTCTTATTTTGTTTTTGCCACTAATAGTGGTTTGTCATTGTCATACTACCTCGACCATATCCATTACCATGATAAATGATCTTTAAACATTTATCATTGTCACATTCACATGAGGGAATGATGATCTTATATTGATCATTTTATCACATTCGCTTGAGGGAATGAAGATATTTATGTTGAGCATAACATCACATTCACATGAGGGAATAAAGATCATTTCATCTTTTATCTTGTAACTTGAGGTTGCCAGCCAGTTTCTTTGAATTAACACGACAATAGTTAATTCACCACGTCCATAATCACGATATCTACATGATCATCGTTATTATTGTCACATTCAGTTGAGTGAATGGAGAAAATTTAGTAAATGGGTTTATGGTGTTTGTTCAAATACCCATTGCTTTGTTAAGAAAAAAAACTTATATCAAAGCATCGTTCTCGATATATGAGCATATTCGAGGCATTAACCATTCCATCACATATTTTCCTTTTATCATTCAGATGGAATACTCAATATTGCGAAAATATTCTCGTATTTACAAGAATTTCTTCCTTTTGATGGTCAAATCTTTCTTTTAGATTTTGACATACATATAACGGATCTTTCACCGTTAGATATTCTCTTTTAATTCAAATCAACACAGAAATTGTGAGACCGAACTCACTTATACTTTTTTTATGCAACTTGAGATGCATACAATCATAGCGAGCTTTTGGGAGAATTACTTTCTTTTGTGTGGTAATCTACCCTTTAGATTTTACCATAATTTAACGATCGTTAAGTATTCTCTTTTGAGGTTATCATGAAAAAAAAGAGGGAATACCACTATTGTGGAACACTCTTGTAAAGATGTCTTATTTTTTGTTTTGATTGATTCTATCATATTATGAGTGGTAAGATGAATCTTAGGATCAAAAGTTTGAGACAATATTTTTTTTTAAAATGTCAAAAACAACAAAATCCACATTTGAAAGTTTTGAGTTTGACATCTTAACTACATAAAAATGGCAAGTGTATTATTTTAACAAAATTTAGATATATTGTCACACATAGAAAAAATTTGTACATGTAAATCATAATCTTTTCACGCATGAAAGGAACAAGGAAAATCAGATAACAATTAGACAGGGGTTACATATAATTATGTTATCAAAACTATGAAAATGCAAGTACTAACCCCATAATTACAAATTTAATCCTTCGATTTAAAACCAAAACAATATCAATATTATTTTGTTTATGACATATAAGTTTCAGTTCGTCCCTCTAATAAGGGATGCGATGAACAAGTTTAAATCATTTAACTAAGATATGCACATGGAGATTAATTTAACAAAGACAAAATATATATGTTACCACATGCATTACTTAACTGATTACATGACTATAAGATATCTAGTACTATCTTGTATGGTAATCCATAAACCATTAATACACATATCATTAAAAGAATGAATCATATACCTTAAGAGATCATAAAATACATTGAAGATCTTACTGAAGAAAAATATATACATGAACGTGAGGTTCGAAACATGATAATAACCATAGCTTGAGGCTATGGTGTTTCATTCTTTGAGAGAATCATTGTTACAATAATTTAACAACAACTTGAGGTTATTGTATTTGATTGAATTAATCGTAATAGAACTTGAAGTCCTAATAAAAAATATCATAATCAAATCCAAATACTTTGTTTATGAATCATGTTTTGTAATATATTTTATCTGATTCATTTTCAAAACGCATAATGTATGTTTAGTAAACAATCCCATATAACAAAGGGCTTCTGTATGAATGATACCCCATGTTATGTGAGAAACTCCCAATTAAATGGTTGTGGGCTATTAAGAGCAAGGGATACGGTGGGCTGTTAGGCTTGCGCCGTCCCACCAGCCCAACGAAACATGGCGCCAACCAAACCGTTGTTCTCGCCGTCGGGTCTCGCGCCGTCACCACCAGCCAACGCGGCGGAGGTTTTTTTTCTTTTCGTGTTTTAGGGGTTTTTTTCTCTTTTGGTTTGTGTTTGTGTGATGTGTTTGTGTTTGTGCTTTGTCTGGTGTTTTTTTTGTGTTTTGCAGGTTGGAGGAAGAAGACGGCGCAGGTTTTATGTTTTGAGGAAGAGAAAATTTCAAAACTCATCCCTATGGTTTAACCCAATTGCTATGTAACCCTCTTGGTATTTATATAATTGTGTATTTATATAATGAAATTTATTTAAGTTTAAATATGTATTTCTTATTTTATGTACATGAAAAAATATATATTTGGCTATGGCTTGAAGCCAACGAGGGAGCCACCCGAATGTGGTGCCATAGGAATTCTGACGCCATAACATTTTTGCTGACGTGACAGTATTTTTTGTTTCATGGCTTGAAACCATGGCTCAACTGTACCCCATGCTCTAAGACATGTGAAATAAATTGTAATGTATATATTGTAAGATAGTTAGCTTGCCGTTAAAGAAAATAAAATAAACAAACCCAGACACCCCTTGAAAGGAGGATGTTTCTTTAAGCTTTGGATTTAATTTTACTCGACTTATATTTCTAAAAAGACTCATTTATTATGTCTTATTGTTAGCTTACAAGTTTACTTTTTTACGTAAGTTATAAAAACATTTACAAGTCAAAATAATCTGAACTATATATAAAACATTTAGGTGTTGAATGTTAGAATTTTAACTAAATGAAAATGACTAATATGCCTTTTATTAAATTATAATTCATTGCCTTTTTTATTTTGTCCGTTAATTTCTCATTAAAAAGGAGAAAAATACCAAAACGATAAAAATCATTTTACATTCATAGAAAATGGAACCAAAACACTTACGTAGTATTGTATTTCTACAAGCTCGACGCACACCGAGATTTACCTAAAACGTCAACCACCTATAACATTGCATAACTCATAATACAAACCAAAGGCAGCGTATCGATAATTAAATAGTAGATATAAAGTCACTCTACATATAATGAAATTATAAATACATATGTCTTTTTACATATTCATGACCATAAAGTTTTAGCTACACCGTCGATAATATTAATCATAAAATATGCGTAACCAAAAAACATTTACTCATGAAAAAATGTAGTTACACGATATCAAGCACCGCAACACACAAGTACTGTAATATAGTCGTTAGCTTACAAATAATAAGTATGAACGAAGTGAAAAAAAAAACTTATTGAGTTTGAGGGTTATTCGAACTCGTCATTGTAAAAATTTAATAGCATAATAAAATGGTTGGTCATACATACCTTAAATGAATCTTGACATTTATTTTATTTTTGTTATATGTGTTGCTATTAGGCCGTTGTTTCACAACACGTTATCAGCACAAAAGCTGTCCTTTACTGTCACAAGATAAAAGTGGTAGAGGTTGCAATTAACCACCAAGGTACCCTAACAAGAAAAAAGAAAAATAAAAAACACCAAAAACCCTTGAAAGCACAGCACCACCACTAAAACCCTTCCTTCCGTTGGCCGCCAAATCCATCAAGCAAAAGTAAGCACCTTTCTTACTACTATTTCATCTTCATTTTTGGATTCTTTTTGTACTACTAGTATTTTGTTCTATTCATGCTTCCTTTTTGTTGAGCTGAAAATTTGGATGATTTTTTTTTAATGATGGTATGCGAATTATTACATATTGTTATTGATATTGGATTTTGATTTTATTCTTCTTGCAAATTAGTAACATCAGTAACATTAGGCTAGGAGGCTTCAAGTGCAATAATCGGCTCCTGGGTCGCCATTAGTACGGTTTATGTATTTCGAATGTACAAGAATACCTTAAAGCAGCAAGCTTTTATTACTATTGAAGTTAACTAGTAAATCAGTATTGCATTTACACAACTTATCTAATCTTTATCACAAACAGAATTATCATGTGTTTTAAGGTATAACATAACGTAGGCTATCTGCGTGGACCCTTTTGTCTCGTAGGGTAGTCTTGTTTTGATTATAAAGGAATACTATCGTTTGTTTTAGAAACATACATACTTACTGTGCATATCTAAACTTTTCTCATTTTTTTATCTATAGGGGATTTTGCTCAAGACATGGGGAAATCAGCAAAGCAAATGAGAAAAGTACAACAGAGCGACATTAGTAGTTCAGACGATGATGATCACCATCTTGAGAACGTCGTAAGTTATTTTTAAAAGTTTCTTCCTGTCACAATTCCTTCTATTCAGTTCCTAAATACTAAAATGTTTAGTTTTGTAGCTTAGACAATAAGTGATTTTCTATTAGTTACTTGTATCATATTTATTCTTCTGTGTCATGCTGTTAACTTACTATTTGCTTATATTCCATCCTATACCGATAACCTAATTGACTAGTGTTTAACCATCACATACTTTTTAAAATAAACTTTTATCATGAGAGAAGGCAGTGGAGTTTGTATTTTGGTCACCTTCAACTTGGTATGTTCTGGTACATGGCATTATATCTAAATTTGAAATTTACTCTGACTTAAATATTACTGGTATCAGAATCAAACAAACAGAGGTTTTGTAAATGATGTTTTGGGGAAAACCAAGTAGTTATGACTAGAAAGTTTGCCAAGGAAATAAAAGCAGGACAAGTGAAAATATTCATGGGGTGTCGTAATTAACATCAAAAACTTAGAATATAGGTTATCAGAATTGACTCCTATAGATAACAAAGAATGTTGATTTTTGGGTGCGGAACATGTGGAGATCTTTTTGTCTTTATTGTATTAGTTGGATTTGTTTAAGTAAACAAAAAGTCTTAGAGGAGTATACAAGGAGTATTTTAGTGGCTCGTTTCATTTTCTAATTATTCTGCAGGTGGAACGTGAGAAGTATGGCTCTGAGGATAATCACACTGACAGTAACAACGACGAGGATGAGAATGAGGATGAAAGTGATGGTGACGATGATGTAGAAGAGGAGTATGACTCAGATATGGATACTACGAATGTAAATGGAGCTTTATTGCATCTTCCTATATGTGGCTTATCTTTTTAGTACGGTGCAAGTTTGTTTACAAATGTATTTGTCTTTTGTTGACTCAGTTTGAGAATGAGGAAGATGTTTCTGAAAATGACAGTGATTCTGCTGGTGATGATGATGGTGACGATGATAATGAGAGTGATGAGAATGATGATGATGATGGGATGGATATGAAAATGGAAGACACCAATCATGCTGACATGGAGGAGCTTGAAAAGGAGTACAACGATCTTCGCCACGAGGAGCAGTAAGATTTTCCAGTCTCTTTATCAAAAGTGTATCGGTGATGTTCAATCATCTGTCATTCGCTTATTTTGGTTCTTTCTTGTGAACTGTTGCAGAGATCTTTTTAGAAACTTACGACATGACCAAGATGATGATCTTCTGAAAGGCCAAGCAGTAAAAAATCAAAGGGTATGTGCTTCTGAATAGCGCTGTTTTCATATTCTCTATGTACTTGTATATTAATTCAATATCACCGTCATGTAGGCTCTTTGGGACAAAACTCTTGAGTTCAGATTCTTGCTGCAGAAGTCATTTTCAACCTCAAATAGACTTCCACAGGTTATCATAACTTATCATACCATTGTAACATATATGTGTATTATGTTGTAACATCAAAGTATAACCATGATCACTGTTTGCAGGAGCCAGTCAGAAGCTCTTTTTGTGAATCTGGTGAAGGAGTTAAAGAAGCATATTCAGACCTCATTGACTCGTCCAAGAAAACCCTAGATTCTATTCTTAAATTGCAGGAGGTAAAATAGCTGTGAATGCTATACTTTTTCATTAGTAGGTTGCTTTTATAAAAGCATAACAAGTAGTTTTAGCCGCATACGCTTGATTTTCCTCTGCTGCTAAATGGTAATTAATGAGAACTTCTTGTAACAGGCACTTGTTGAAAAGAATCCAGCGATCATGGAAGCCAATGATGGTATGTTTTATAATTCCACATTACCAATTTGATGTTTGGTTATAGATAAACTTTCATTGCAAAATGAGTTATTTAGTGGAGATTATGGTCTTTCAAGCTCTCCTGCCAATCGTTATTTCTATGAGTATTTTTGTATTGGAATAGATTATGCTTTGTTTGATGTTAACATATATTCACTTTAGCTGCGCTGTTACCTCCAGTAAGAAGCATGTATATAGTATATGTCGTAATTATTGAATCTTTGAACTTCATATTGATAAAAGTCGTAACTATTGATTTATGTACTTCATATTGATAAATGTTTATCTTAACTGGATATTGATACAAATTCCAACTTCAGATGGTGATGCTGCACAAAAATCTACAAGCAAAGGTGCTTCCAAAAAGTCGAGTGAAGGAGATGAAGAATGGTTCCAGATCTCTCAAATGCAGTCTAGGTACTTAAGTCTTGTCTATCATCACATGGCACAGTTAACTCATGAAATATAATTTTTACCAAAATACATTGCATGCTGATTGAAGTTGCAATTTGCTGAGGGTGTCTATAAAGCAATGATAATGAATTTGAAGGTTACCTCTTAAACATGTTAATTTTGATGCTTTCTATGTTAGTACTTAGCAGTAAGATCTTTCGTGTGATTTATTATGGAGCATTGTGTATATCAGTAAGGGTTGTTACTATATGATCTGCAAATTTTAGAAACCTTTCCCCTCCAATCAAAATACACATCATATTATTTTCTGGGAAGCTGCCATGTTATTTATTCGTGTCCCCATTATCATCACTATGTAGTAAGTTAAATATGTGTTTAATAGTCAAATACTGTATTTTGTCTAACCTTATATCTTGGGTTTAGGCTTATATTTAATAAGCAGCTTATGGCTTATAAATAGTAAGCTTATAAGCACATGCTTAGTGTTTATGTTAGCTTACTAGAGTTGATGAGATATAATGACCAAAAAGTACATGAGCATCTAAAATTGTACGTAGTAAGTGTTATATGAGAGTATAAAAGATTTTTGCTATAGCACCCCTTACATAAGCCCACCTTCATCCAAATAAGCCACAAAATTTGAGCTTATAAAAAACCTGTGAAATAAGCTCATAAGCCTAATCATATAAGCTTAACCAAACACTTGATTAGACTTATTTTAGTTACATAAGCTAATAAGCTCATAAGCCCCCTAAATAAGCTTAAACAAACACCTCCTAAAACTTTTTGCTAGATCAAACATTGCAATTTCCATAGGTCTGATGGAGTTTTATAAAGTTTGGTCAAACACGAGTACATGTTATTGATAATATCTCTATGATGCAGAATTGCTCCTTTTAGAGATATGTCAGTGGATAAATGGCAGAGGAAGACACAGGTGACAAGTGGTGCTGCCGGCATCAAAAACAAATTTCAAGCTTTCAATCAGGTTTGTATACGAGTTGACCATTTCTCAGCCGAGTCTATATCCTGAAGTATCTTCAGCATGCTCATTTAATTACTTCTCTCTTGCAGAATATTAGTGAACAAGTTGCATCATACATGCGGGATCCAAGTAGAATGGTCAAAGGGATGCAGCAGAGGAGATCTGTTGTTCCTGTTTTTGGAAATGCAAGTCTATAACTCTCACAGTTCTTATTTGTTTTACCAACTTATTACTTATGGACTTTTACTGTAATTACCATGATAACTTGGTGATGCTGATTTGGATCTTCAAAATTAATTATAGTAATTGATGAGTTTGTCCAGTTATCTAAAAAACCCTTGAATTATCTGCCGAGTCATATCTAGAGCTGTAACCTTGTTTAATTAGTTTATTTTTATCTAATTATACCTTTCCTATTTATAATTCAATTTGATGTTCTTGTTATTGCCAGGTTCCCGATTCAACTCTAGATAAGGACGAGGTATTCTACTTTTTCTTAATCCCACTTGTTTTAGTATTTCAACATTCTACTGTTCAAACTTTGGAATGGACGTCAACATCTTTAGCTTTATTTTTATTTGATTTCTTTGTAATGTTGTATTTTAATACACTTACAGACTTCTTGCTTGAGTCAAAGCAAATTTATACCAGGCATTTTAAATTAAATCAAATTATCTGACACTCAGTGATGATGGTATCTAAAAGTCGTGTGTGCCCCATCATTCCATCAAATGAAAATGCACTTGCATCAACCTTGGATGACAACTTCCTTGATCTAAAATTTACGTTTACACCAAATCTTATCTAGATAAATGCATGCTCATTTATTTTGTTTTTGATTAGGTTATAAATGCTGATGGTGATCCTGAACTACTCGACGACTCTGAGTTCTATCAACAATTACTACGAGAGTTTTTTGAGACTGTTGATGCAGGATCATCTGGTAAGAAACCGAGCATTGTATTATGAAATGTTGTGCTTCCTGCTATTGTGGCTTCTATTTGTTTCATTATCAACTGACGGATGCCATTATTAAATAATAATGCTCGGCCAATAATCAAGGTATTGATGTTTTCACTTTGGTTTTTTTCAGAGACTGCATTTTATGCTATGAAGAGACTACAAACCAAAAAACGCAAAATTGTCGATAGACGTGCTTCTAAAAGCCGTAAGATCAGGTAAGTGATGACATAATATACCACTCAGGAAACTTGTTTCGTCTCATTTCCGCTAAACTATATCCAGCATGATGCACTATAAATGTTTAATTTTTCCATTAATCACATATTCAGTCCAAAAAGATGTAGTAATTTGACGAATTTTTGGTTAGTGTTTATTAACGGAAATCAAGTCTGTAAATGCTGATTAGGAAAATTGGATTGTGTCACACTAGTTTGAATAATTTGACGACTTTTTAACTTTTATACTCTGGTTGATGCGAACATTGGAAGTTCTAATTCTGAAATAAATATTGCAGGTATCATATTCATGAGAAGATAGTGAACTTCATGGCTCCTGAACCCGCCAACATACCTCCAATGGCCCCCAAGTTATTTGAGAACTTGTTTGGCCTCAAAGCCCAGAAATCTGCTTCAGTAGCCTAATCTCAATTTTGATGCAACTTTTGATATAGCAGTTCAGGTCATTTGACTGGACTATTTGTGTGTATGCTTTAAAACTTTTTATGGCAGATAAACACTCCATAGCTCCTAATATATTAAAGCAACTCAAGGAATTTAAAGAACTATATTGGGAAATGAGAGTAAACACTTGCATAAAATTAAGTCAATAACTCGCAGAGAGAAGGGATCAGTAAATCAGTAATTCATTTTCTGTCCAAAGTAGGTTTAGAGCATCCATAATGGGAGGTTAAAAATGGATTGGAAATAAGGTATTTGCATTGAAGACTTGGGTTTTATTTGAGTTATGTGTGAGTTGAGTGTTAGTATATCTGGTTGTAAATTTAAATATATCTAGGTCAATTAGTTCCATGAACAATACAGCAACAGACAACTAAAGGCCCAATATCTTATAAAAAAACGCATTACACAAATATACCGACTTACCAACACGACATTAGGATCCTAATTTGGGTTTTGCTATTCTTTCTTTTTATCGAAATCAAACTTTTCTGGTTTGACGACGAGTCTTCTAGACGATGCATCATTTATGGCGTTAAGTCCTGTTCAGAAGATCGACTACTTTCAACGCCTTAACATGTCCGAACCTCATCTTCAAGATCCATTGTACTCTCCGGTTTACACCGTATGCTTGAGAACAATGTTCCCCTCACATGTTGCACTAGAGATGGTCAATATACTACCCAGTCTTGTACAAGAAGAACAACCAGGCAACAACGACGGCATTGGTGGTTCATAGGGGCATTGGATTGTCGACATGAGTTTCATGCAGGCTGTGTTAAAGATTTGTTGTTACGTAAGAATGAGTGTCCGTTGTGTAGGGCTAATGAGTTCTTAAGATTTATAACGATGTCCTAAATGTGAGACTTCACATAAGCATAAGCACATTAAACATGAGTTCTCTTTTAACTATACTCCACACGATTCAATATTTTTGTTGCAAGACGCTACCTGATCGACCAGAGCACGCGGTAAATACATTCAATACAAGGTCTGGATTTCACTGACTGAACATACAAGCAACAAGTTCAGTTGTATTTGGTTTGATCACACGTCAGTACATGCCAGCTTTTGCTCATGTGAACATCATTTGTGATTATCATTGATACCACAAGTTGGTAATTTGCTGACAACAGTAACCATAATTTACCAACCAGGTCCGGCATCTAACAACATTTTACCGACGATGAAAACACATACTACAAATTTAACTTCGTAACAGCAATATATTTCCTGAATTAACAGGAAAAGAAAACCAGTTAATTCAAAATAATAAAAACTGCAAGTCAAGTGTATACCAAACCAGTACAAACCATAATAACAGAACAATAAAACCAAACTAACATGAACAAGTGTAACTAGACAAAACCAGATAAAACTTGCCGAATCTTGAACTGAGAATTCAATCAGCCTCCACTAGTCCATTAACATCTACAAAAGGAAGATGATCATGATCAAAACAAAATATTGAGAATATAAACAGCACAAATCAATAATTCATGGAAAATTAAGTGAAAAGGCAAATACGTACTCATTCACTTTCACTTTCCTTTGTTGACTCGCGAATCCAATCCTGAGTACAAACTAAAGCTTCAACCATTGAATGTGACAAAGAACTTCTGAAGTCATTCAAAACATTACTATCTGTGCTATAACACGTCTCCAATCTAACAGCAGTAATAGGAAGAGCCAAAACATCCTTAGCAATTTTAGACAAAATTGGAAATTGCCCACTAAAATTCTTCCACCATTTTAGCAAATCCAAACCATCAGCGTTCTGTAAACTTTCCTCATTAAGGTATTTATCCAGTTCTGTCAGTCCTTTAACATTTCTTCCAAGAAGCGGCTTACCCTTCCATAACCTTGATGTATGAGCACCTTGTTCTTCAGCCAAATACTTTTCCATAAAAATACGACTTTGAGCATCTGCATTTCCTTGTGGGCCCCCAATCTTACCTTTGTAGTCATCAAACACATCATAAAGTGAAGTAAGCACCATCCTCATCTTATGTTTCCACATCTTTTCTCCTTCGTCGGTGTAATCATGTTTGAAGATGTTCATAAAATAGAATTCAATATATCCCAGCTTTTGACGAGGATCCAGTATATTCGCAACATATATAAACATATTTGACTTCTCGACATCTCCCCAGAAATTATAAAACTTTCCTTTCATGTCAAGTGCCATCATAAACAGTTTCTCCTTATCGGCACATCTGCCCCAGTTGTCCAAATGAAAATCAATACCGCCCATTTCAACCAAAAATTTATTAGATGTTAGAAACATCTCTGATATATCATCACTTGACTTGTAAAAAACCTTCAAGAAATTTTCAACATTTGATACCTTTCCCCAATCATTATATTTCAGGACCCCGCAAGTTTTTTCCATGTGACGCTTATACATAGGATCTTTCTCCTCAAACAAATCAAAAGCTTCTTTGAATATGTTAGCCACCATCAACATACAATAAGTAGAGGTCGGTATAGTTGGAGAATCAAGAAACAAAAAGGATGTAGTCTTCATCAAATTTTCTTTAGCAAAGTCTCCAAACTCTCCACTCTCTCTAGAACACTCTTTTAACATTTCAACCCTAGTCGGTGATCCTCTCACATATCTAACAGCCTCACGCACACGTGCAACCGACTCAGGATACAAGTTTAAGCCATCTTTTACCAAATCATTGATAAAGTCAATAATACATTTGAGGTGAAGAAACTTACCATCCAATACCTTATTCACTAACCGTGTTTTCAAATAATCAATAGCAGCGTCATATGAACTTGCACTACTAGTAGAGATGGTCAAAACGTTACTAATTCCCCAATCAAGCAGACACTTTTCAACAGCCCTTCCTATCTCCTCTCCACTATTGCTTGTTAGTGGACTAAAACCGATGATTTTCTTGTGTAATTCCCAATTGTTATCAATAAAATGAGCACTGATGCATAAGTATTTCACTGACTGTTTCGACGTCCAGATATTCAAGGTTAAGCAAACCCTTTGATCTGTTTTCTTAATCAAACTTTTCAACTTTGCTTTTTCTTCCATGAAAACTTGGACACAATCTCTAGCAATCATTTCATGAGATGGAATCTGAAAACCACGATAATATCTGGCTTCCATATATTCTTTGAATCCCTCTTGGTCGACAATAGAGAAAGGAAGTTCATCGATTATTATCTCTTTAATAAGAGCACTGTGACCATCCTCTTGTTCATTATTCTGAGCTAGCGCTCGCATACCACGTGGTGCCATAACTTGATTACGAAAGAAGGGACCAACATGTAGTGAAAATCAGATGTTAGAATCATATTAAAGAAAATAAACATAATGCTATCTTGATATAACAAGTTACAGGCAACATCAATAAAGCCATAAATGATAAAATTATGAATGGTCAACATAACTGAATTATAAGGGGTGTTTTAGTAAATGTCAGAAAAGCTGATTATCAAAATCATCAGTTTTGTATTGTTTGCTATATAAGTGGTTGCGATTCAGTGAATATGTTATGATTTAGCGGAAGTAATCTATCTATATCTATCTTTAGAATAACTATTTGATTATTATTCATGATATCACAACAATCACTCCACTAGTTTGAGAATGCTCCCCAACCAAATGGTTGTGGGTTCGAGCCCTGCTTAGGAGTTAGGACATGTGAGATTGATTTGTTATATATTGTGAGATAGTTAGTTGCCGTACATCACTTCACCAGTTTGGAAACACACTTCCAAGTATCCCCTGAACACAAGTAACTTAGGTGGTGCTTGGATATTGCTATTAAAAGTTTAAAACTGCTTATCTGAAATGTAGACATAAATAAACAGTCCCAAAGTGATTACAGCAAAAACAACATTTTTCTACATTAAATGTGCTTCTCTGTTACACAAGGGTTTAAGCCGTAGAATACCAACGAACTTTTTAAAATTTATCGATTTGGTACGTGTACTTTGAAAAAGCTGTACAATACCAACGAACTTACATAAAGTGTTCTCATTTGCACATTTTGATGACGTGTCATGTTATTGATGTGCCACGTGTGAGCCTATCATGTATGACACGTCATCAAAATGTGCAAATGAGAACACTTTATGAAAGTTCGTTGGTATTGTACAGCTTTTTCAAAGTACACGTACCAAATCGATAAATTTTGAAAAGTTCGTTGGTATTCTACGGCTTAAACCCGTTACACAATAAAACACTTTTAAGGGGTGTTTGAGACTACTTATTTCAACTGTTTTTTTTTTAAGTAAGCAGTTTGACGTCAAGCAATTTCAAACCTGAATATCTAAAGCTGCTTATTTCAAGTGCGAATAACGAGATAAGCAGTATGGAGAGTTAGGATAATATGATAACACTGTTTTATGTGTGACACTTTAAAAATCAAGTTTTACACCTACAAAACATGTTCTAGAAGTAAAAACAATCTGACATTAGGACATTTTGTGTAGGTGTTCACACTTGATCCAGTCCTTAGTTTGGGTAAGCAATCCAGATCGCCCTCAAAAATTAATACATGCTACTCCATACGCAGATGGATAACTGAAATTGCTTATTCCAAACCTGATAAACAGTCTTAAGGGGTGTTTGGGACTACTTGTTAACACGGCGCATAAATTTTTTCAAGTAAACTGTTTGGAGTAAACAATCCCAAACCTGGCTATCGAACACTGTTCATTTTTAAAATAAGCGCATAAGCAAATTGAAATTTCTTACCAAATGTTATCATATATAACTACTTATTACGCTGTCAAATTAGTCTCACAAGCAGAACTCTCTATAACCAATGCCAAACACCCTAAAAAATGATTACCTCTTGTAATAAGTAATGAACAGTACCAAACACCCTCTTATGCATTCAGCTATTAACCAAACTAGCGCATGAAAGCAGCAACGCATTTTGTATAGCAAATAATTGTTAACAACATTCACACGAAATATATCCTTAGCCGTGAAAAACCATATCATAGTTAGAATCTACACTAAATTTAAGTTTACAAAACCTTTCCATTTGTTTCGTGAACGTTTTAGTTCCAAAACTACTTAATTAGTCTAATAATCACAAATAATCAAATTTAACAATCTAAAACACCCTAACAGTAGTTTATCAATTGTATTTTTTATCTATAATCACACAACGTGGGCAAAATGCCCAAACACCATATTAAAGGTATATTTGCCAAGGAGCTTTTAAAAACGTTTGACGTTTAGAGCTGAAGGCTTGTTTGGCAACGAGCATTCAACGTTTTGTTTTTCTTAAACGCTACTTGAAGAAGGGTTTAGTTTGCGTCATTTAACACTTTATAATCGACCAAACACTTTTATAAAACAAACAATTGCTGCTAACATGTGGAGTATGTTTGACAAAACTAAGCGCAACATCAACACTGTAAGGTGATTTTTAATAAAGGTGACAATGTCACTTTTTGATGTGATTCTCCAAAAATAAGATGGATGGTCTTGATTGCACCTTACATTTATCTTATTTTTAATGGGTTCCCAAATTATAAAATGCTTTATATAAGTCCAGTATAGATAGCGCATAAGCAAATGAAAAATTTCTACCAAATGTTATAATATTAACTAATTATTACGTGTCAAATTAGTCTCAAAAAGCAGAAATCTCTTAACCAATGCCAAAACACCCTAAAAAAATGATTACCTCTTGTAGAAGTTATGACAGTACCAAACACCATCTTATGCATTCAGCTATTTAACAAACTAGCGGCATTGCAAGCATAGGCAACGCATTGTGCTATAGCAAATAATTGTTAACAACATTCACCGAAATATATTCTTAGCCGTGAAAAACAATATCACAGTAAGAATCTACACAAAATTTAAGTTTACAAAACCTTTCCATTTGTTTCGTGAACGTTTTAGTTCCAAAACTACTTAATTAGTCTAATAATCACAAATAATCAAATTTAACAATCTAAAACACCCTAACAGTAGTTTATCAATTGTATTTTTTATCTGTAATCACACAACGTGGGCAAAATGCCCAAACACCATCTTAAAGGTATATTTGCCAAGGAGCTTTTAAAAACGTTTGACGTTTAGAGCTGAAGGCTTGTTTGGCAACGAGCATTCAACGTTTTGTTTTTCTTAAACGCTACTTGAAGAAGGGTTTAGTTTGCGTCATTTAACACTTTATAATCGACCAAACACTTTTATAAAACAAACAATTGCTGCTAACATGTGGAGTATGTTTGACAAAACTAAGCGCAACATCAACACTGTTTGTAAAAAAAAAAAATGTTTGGTAACGCAGATGCATGTGTGCTTATAAAGTGTAAAATGCCGTAAGAGCAAAACACTTGTTCAAGTAACATCTAAAAAGTAAACACTCATTGTCAAAGAAGCTTTCACTTCTAAATGCAAAATGCTAAATGCTAAACATAAACGCTTTGAAAAGCTTTCTTGCTAGTTTTGCTAAACATAACTTTTGTGTTCAACCATCACCCAAACAGGGCATATAAAGGATCAACACATTTTGTGTATCTAAAAGAATATAAATGAGAATATACCAGTTGACGACGGCGATTGACGGAAAATGAAATGTTACGACGATGATCAAACGGTTGTACGATCTTTTTTTTTATTTTGTGTTTTCTTTTACAGTTAATTTGTTCCTTTTCTTACGGCGTAACGTGGGCCCGCTAATTTAGTCATTTTGGGATTTTTTTTTTGTTTGTTTTCGCTCTTGATTAATAATGCGGATATTGTGTAGAAAACGACTCTTTATAAAGACGATTACGCAACAACGAAAATGTATACTAGTGTTAACTAGTTTTAGATCCTCGTCTACATACGATTTTTGTTAGTTTAATTTGTTCACCCTTTATATGAACTAAGGATTTTAAACTTGATTTATGTTAGTTTTTTTTTTTCTTTTTCATTTTAACACTTACTTCTTAAGTATTTATGTTGATATTTGATCTTTTATAAACTATGATTACTATTAAAAATTTACGAACATTATCATAAAACAATTAATACTAAAAAATGAATACAAATATATAAAAATTAAGAATATAATTTTTTTTTGATAAATTTGTTAAGAACATTCTGGATATCTGACAAATACATGCATTCACATTTCTCATACGGGCATTGTCAAGTTACTTGACACACCGGGCAACAACATTGTTTGTTCATCGTACTTTTTAGTATATAATGACCTATAAAATCACCGTTAGAATATTCTATAGTTGCAAAGTTCACACACATCATCTTTTTCCGTGATATAATGGAGTATGTTAACATCCGTTTTTACTACAAATCTTTAACATCATCAACATTCAAATCCGAATCTTTAACACTTCTGTTATCAAAATCAAACTTGTTTAATAGATCAACTTTATCATCTCTGATATCAGTTACATTATCTTGATCGAGTTGTTTAGATAATTCCGTTATAATTATCTGCATACTTTTTTGTTAACTAAACAATTATTAATAGGCTGTGTTTGACAATAAGCATTTTGGAGCGTTTAGGAGCGACAATCGGTAAGCATTTAAGATGAAAAACTTGTTCGACAACACCTCAACAAACGTTTGAAAATTGTTCAATCGCTCCAATCTCAAATGCTTTTTGGAGAAGCATTTCAGAACTGCTGCTAGCAGTTTGTTATAAAATTACATTTATACCCTCAAATATAAAATTTATAATTTCTTTAATTGGGTTAGATGCCCTTTTTCGTAATTTTACACTTTCTAATTACAGCTTACAGTTATGTTACCAAACACCTTTTTTAACAAACAGCTACTGCTTACTGCTCCTGCTCCTGATCCTGCTTACTCCTCTTGCTACTGCTACTGCTTACTGCTACTGCTACGTGTCGTCAAACACACCCATAATAATATTAAAGAAAACACACAACATATAAATATATTAAAAAAAATTAAAACATATAATTAAACAATACACTTTTATAAGAATGATCAATTCACAAAAAATTAACCCCTTTTGTTTGAATATCTCTAGATCGCAAAAAATTAACAATCTAAATTCCTTTTTCCCTTTTGTTTGAATCCTGTTATAACCCCTGAAATTGGGATTAATCATTGATTGATTAATCTCATATCGAGCGTGTTAGGCGGGTTTCTCATCTTGGGTTTTTGTAATTTAGATCTGTTATTCTCCTCTTCAAATCGATTCCATTTCCGTTTCCGATTAATCCCTGCCTCCATTAAACCCTAGCTATTTTCGATTAATAGACCTCCCTTCAATCCAAAGATGGGTAGCTTTCGTTCAAAAGAAGATGATGTGTCAAAGATTTTGACTTCGATTTTTGTTACAAATTTCCCGGACTCCTTCTCTGCTAAGGATCTATTCCACTCATGTAAGCAATATGGTCACGTGGTCAATTTCGTTGATTCCAACAAAGAGGACAAAAAGATGGTAAGCGTTTGGATTTGTTTAGATTTTTCAATGTCTTTAATGTGGAAGAGATTGGTAAATACTTATGTACGATTTGGGTGGGTCGATCGGAAATTCCATGCTAATGTTGCAAGATTCAAGAAGAGAGTACATGAAGGACAGTGTTAACGTGGATAGGACTAAGAATGAATCGAATAAAAGGATGTTTTGACTGGGTCTCATAGAATGTGGAATATACAGTTATCTGGTAAATCATTTGTGTCTTGGTGAAGACTAGCTGAATGAACAATAGATAAGGAATCTCCTCCTGCGGTGTCTTGAAGGATGTTGGTTTGAATGCGAAGGATATCACTCTGTCGTTGATGGCAGAGACAAAGAGATTGCTCTCTTTAGTCAATCTTAAGATGGCGCTTTGTTAGATGAAGGTTTGATTGGTAAGATTAGCTATTTGGGAGAAACTTTGGGTATTACTCGATATTCGAGACTGCGAAGGCTGACTAAGATCATTTACGGGGGTAATGTTGGTGTGGCTCTTGGTTTTCGGTCATTAAACAAGATTACGTCGAGTTTGTTCTGAAGGTAGATTTGGTTTGGGTGGAATTGGACGGTACTCTGTTCGTTTTAAATTTGGTGGGTCCTACTTCAAACGTATTGCTGCTAAATGGGGTGAGTTATTCGATGTTATTGTTGATTTATGATGAGTAGATATCTTCATTCAAAAGAATGTGCATTCTTTCTAGTTTGTGAGCACATTTACGAGAGCTTCAAAATGATTTTTCCGGGGTAAGGGTTTATTGGGTGCGCGCAAGTGCGAGTTCTAGAGATGGACTCCTGAATTTTCCGAAGAGGAGGAGGAAGATGAATTATCAGTGGAGGATAACAATGATGGCAGAATTAATGATCTCAAGGCAAATAATGGCATTGATGAGAGTGACGTGGAGGAGGAGGTGCTGATATACACTATTTGATCAAACCTGATGATCGAAGGACAAACAACGAAGATCCTTTTGGTAGTTTATATCCTTTATTGAACAAAGAAAATATCAGAATTGGCACGAAAGGTTACTGTAAGGAAGATCATAGTTGTCTATCGCCCGGGTTTCACTCCGGAGGAGGTTTTGAATGAAGGTATTAATGTTAATCTTGACATGAAGGACTACACGAGAATAATGAGAGAGATGACATTCGTTTGTAACCTGACGATGGTAAGGATAATTCTGAGTCGGTAACAAACAATTCAAAATCAAGCGTTCGGGTCACTTAAGTATCTGTTCTGCCTGCGAACGGGGGGTTCAATTTTTAAATCTTGGAGGGAAGTTGTGAAGGTGGGCCAAACTATGGGTTATTAACATGGATGGGTCTGCATCAAGATATCATGAAATATTGAATCCTAAGGAGCAATTTGGGGTTAATAGATGATTTATGCTTTGAACGTTCTATGGCCTCCGCCCAAAAAGGCCAAAAAAGATTAGGGTAAAGGAGTTGTGTGTTAAAAATAAAGTGATTTGTAGGTCTTAACGAAACTAAGATGGGTCTATTGAGCTAAGTTGTGTGGGTCTGCATGGCGGTTATTCTAATTTTTTCGATTTGTGCATTAGTGATTCCGTGTAACTCGGGTGGGATCTTGTGTATTTTGGGATCTAATTCTTTTCGGGGAGTTAGCTTTATGAGATCGGACTATTTTTGTCATTGTTTGATGGTGTGTGGTTGAAATCTGGGATTGATTTTATGATAGTGGTTGTTTATGCGCCTCATAGAGGCTAAAGACAAGCGTATTGTTATGGGATTATTTTGGCTCATGTGCTTCGAATCATGGGTTGGTTAACTTGTTATGATGGGCGACTTTATGAGGTGAGATATAAATTCGGACAGATTTGGTTCGAATTTTATGCTTAGAGCTGAGATATTTCAATTCATTAATATACCAACGCGGGTCTTGTTTGGAAGTCAAGTTTTGGAGGAAGTGCTTATACCTGGTGTCTTACATAATTGCTTCTAAAATGAGTAAATATTCGCGTGGATCGATTTTTTGTTTCCGAAAATTTGTTGAGCATGTGTCCAAATATCACTGCTATTACCTTGAGCGGTTTATTTCAGACCATCGTCCTATTTTATTACGTGAAGTCAGGTATGATTACGGTCCATTCCTTTTTCGAGCTATCAGTTACTGGTGGAAGTTGATTGGTTTTGACAAGTTGGTTAGGGGATTCTATGGACGTAGGCTCCTGTTAACAAGAAATTCGCATCGAAACTTCATGGGTAAAACTTAAATTTCTTACAAGACCGTTATCGGAGCTGGCTCTATCTATTATAGTCGAATTCGCGTGGTGAGATTTATTTCCTTAAGAGAGGGGTTGCGGTCTTGTGTTGAGGTTATTGATACGGGTGAGATTGCTCGAATGAGGTGGTCCATAAACGTACGGAGATTCTTCAACAAGATTCATCATGGTAAATTAGTATTCAAGCTTAGGAATTGCTCAAAAAGCCAAGATTAGAAATGGGCAGTCGAGGGGATGAAAATGTGAAGTATTTTTATGGTATGACTAAACATGAAGCGGCAAATCAATCTAGATATTCGGGGGTATTATGGTGAATGGGACGTGGGTCGAGACGTGGTTCAGGTGTGCATGTATTCTTTTGACATTTTCGGGTAGGTTCGATAAACATCAGTGAATCGGAGCGTGTTTTGATTACCCCTTTTTCCTGTCTCCCTATCGATTGATCAGTAAAGAGGATATGGTAACGAAGGGAGGATTTCTTAAAGAGGAGGTTTTATAAAGAGGCGGTGTGGATTGCGGAGTTGATTAAGTCTCCGGGTCTGAATGTTTTTCATTTAGCTTTTACCGTCATTTTATGGCATCTGATTGAGGAAGGAATGTGAGTGCTGTTGACTATTTCTTCATGTCTTGGTGAATACCGAATGGATGTAACTCGAACTTTATTGCTTTGATTCCTAAAATCCTTGATCCAACATGGTAAGGATTTTCGACCTACTAAGTTTGATCGGGAGCTATATACAGATTATTGCTAAATCTTGGCGAACCGAATATTAGTTGGTGTGCTTAGGTTGCATCTTGTCAATGAGGTTCTATCAGCTTTGTGGAGGAAAGAAAAATCATAGACGGTCCATTTATTCTTGATGAGGTTCTTCAATGGTGTCGTAGGAAGAAAAAACACGCTCTTATTTTCAAAGTTGATTTCGAGAAAGCTTTTGATTCGGTCCGCTGGGATTTCGTGGATGATGTGTTAAATAAATTTGGTTTCGGTGAAAGATGGAGGACTTGGATTCAAAGTTGTCTTAGATCATCCAGGGGGTCCATTCTTGTCAACGGTAGTCCTACGGAGGAATTTCAATTTTTTAGAGGTCTTAAACAAGGGATCCTTTATCCCTTTTTTATTACTTTCTTATTATGGAGAGCTTGCATATTTTCTTTAAACGTTATGGTAGATGCGGGTTTGTTTAGGGGTTTCTAAATTAATTCCATGGTCGAATTTGGTATCATTTGCTTTTCATGAGGAGATGATGCAATCTTCTTTGCCAATGGTTTTGAGCTCAAATTCGATTCGTTAGTTCGAGTTTTGGATTGTTTTTTTCCGGCTGTTCTGGTCTTCGTATTAACAGTGTAAGAGTAAGATTTATGGGTGTTAACGGTGAAGATGGGAGGTTAAAAACGCGGGGCCTTCCAAAACTTGGTGTGTCTAGTCTTAAGGCTCCATTCACTTATTTGGGTTAGAAAGTGGGGGAAATTGTCAAGGAAAGCAAGTTGGAAGAAGTGGTGGAACAAGGTGTTTCTCGTCTTTCTAGATGGAAGATGAAACTCATTTCAAGCGGAGGGCACAGACTCACTATTCTTAAGTCCGTGTTAGGATCTATGCCATTCGCTTCCATATGTCCATTTTTAGGTTTACATCGAGTATTCTTAAATCTCTTGAATTATTCGTAGTCGTTCTTCAATGCCAGGATCCGAAGAGCAACAAAGGCTTTTGGTAAAGTTGGAACAAGGTCCTAACTTGGTAAGGATAAAGGGGGTTTAGGGGTATCAAAGCTTGTTTGCCCTTAATAGAGGTCTCAGGGTCTCAAGTTGGTTTTGGCAGGTTCTATTCTAGTAATGTTCTTATGGACTAATGTGATTAAGGCTTTTTTGGTATCGAGGACGAGAATTTGAACAGGATGTTCTGGTGAGAGTTCGATGCTGGACATCGATAGTTCACGAGTAAGGGTGTTACAAGGTCGGGTATTACATGTTGCAGTTTTACGTACCCGATTGAAGCTTGGGAATTGGGACGAGAACACGCGGTTCTGGGTCGTCAATGGTATGAAGGTTGTGGTGTCATTAAAGAGCATGTTCCCACGTATGTTCGCTCTTGAGTTTTGGATAAGAATGCTAACTGGTAGTTCGAAATTGAATGCTGTCAAGTTTAGTTACTCATTCGAAGAAAAGCGAGAAGTGGAATTGAAGAGATGCAACTTAAACTCTTTTGGCTGAGATTTCTTCGGTGACTACTCTGTCTCTTTCGAAGGATTCGTTACGTTTGGACGTTAGAACGTGATGGGGTCTTTTCGGTGGCTTCAATTCGAAAGGAGATTGTTAGGAATCGGTTTCAGGATGATAGTTTTGCGATAGGTGGTTAAATCCGTGCCAATCACGGTGAATGTTCATAGTTGAAAGTCAAATCTAACGCGCTCCCAAGCGTTTTTTAATATCTCTTGTCGTGGAATGGATATTGATTCGATTGTTTGTCCATTTGTAATGCGGTGTGGAAATAGACAAAACATTTTTCATTTAATGCGTTTGTGAGACAGAATTATGCGTTCAGTATGTTCTTGGTGGATTATTGACTATTCGGTGTAATTTCTTACGAGAATGGCGGAGGTTGTTGGTTGGTTTCTATTCAGATTCAATCCAAACTCAAGGCGTTCTTGAGGGTGTGTAAAACTAATGGTTTTGGCGGTGGTATATGTGGAAACTTTCGCGAACAAGTTCTGTTTGAATCAGTAGATCCCTGAAAAGGCACTGATATTTGATAATTTAGTTTCTAGTTCTTTTTATTGGTGTAAATTCAGATGTAAAGCGTCGTTCAAGTGGGACTTATATTGTTCTTATTTGATCTAGCTCCTTGCTAGTGTTTTAATATATCGCCGTTCAAAAAAAAAACAATACACTTTTATTAGTTTAATTTTCGTATATTATACATAGACAGGATAAAGAAAAACCTACATAAAAATATAAAATTTAATATTGATAGAATGTTAAATAATATAAATAATATCGATAAAATTATCATACGAAAATTAAAAAACTACTAAATACAATGGTTAACTGAGCTAATTTTGAAAAGTTTTCTTAGAGTTTTATTTTTTTAAATAGTTGTCAATGGCTTTGTTAAGAGTTGCTAATGGCTTTGTTAAGAGTTTTATTTTTTTAAATAGTTGCTAATGGCTTTGTTAATGTTATAAATAATAATAACATTAACAATGTAAGATTACTCTTTAAACAAGTAAACTTGATAGATTATCAAGTTTACAAGCGAACTTGTATAGTCTCACTGATAGGATCAGCTGACTATTTTGTAAGTTCGAAAAAGTAGTAAATGCACTATAATCACGACAACAATAAAAATGATAACATTTACTATAACAAACATTACTTATTTATTGTGATACGAGGTTGATCCCTTAGTGGGGTTAGGTGAGACGTGTCAAGAATCCAGTGGTGAAGTACGTATGTATTTAATGCACGTTCATTCTTGAAAACATCCCGCCCATACTTTTGTGAATAGTTCCGCCAAATGTTCACATATTTCACCAACTCATACTAGGTAGACTTTAATTTGAAAGACTATTTTGTCCCCCCATTTTAATTTATTGAATTATCCCGCCTAAACTCACTTAGAGATAAGAATTAAGTTCATTTTTTTTTATCTCAAAGAGTAATAAGATTGATTGTACAATATATGGTACTCTCAGGCCTTCGATGGTGATAGGATGGTGTAAGGGGTGTGTGTTCCAGTCAAGCTGTTCGTAACCTCCAGTAAGAAATAAGATGACACTATGTTAAGAAGACACTACGTTAAGACCGAACCGGACCGGACCGACTTGGGCCGGACCGGACCATTTCGGTCCGGTCTTTGGTCTGTTGGTTTTCCAAACTTAGTTTCGGTCTGGTCCGGTTTTCGGACCTTGATCACCCCTATTGTAACACCCCATCCGAGAACGGGTCCAATGTCACACTTATAGCATCAATAAACGCAAGCGGAAGACTTACTAATACAATGGTTTGGCAAAATTCCCAAACGAACATTAAATTCGAAATCCCTTAGCTAAACAAATTTTAGTATAGATCCGGTATGCTAGTTCCTCAAGATGGTCCAATATGAGCTCCTCCACTCTTCACTCATAACCTAGTTTCCCTCTTATTACCTGCTGCGGAGAAAAGAAATGCGACTAAGCTAAAACTCAGTGAACAGATATATATATATATAAACAAACAGATAGATCAAATACGTAAAGTAAACGAAATGGAATCACCATAACCTGGTAGCAAAGATTTCATATATCATAAGAGCTGAACGAAACGAATAGTCAAACAAATCATATCGAAATGCCCCATGAGCTCAAAACAAATGTCTAAAGCATGCCACATGCTTAGACCCTACAATCAAATAAATATCATATCATATCAAATTTTACATGGGAGCTGCAACTTCAGATGTACCCTACAAAATGTGCAATGGGGTGTTGGCACCACACTAAGCCATGCACCAAAACAAAACGAAACGAAGTACCTAGGATGCATCCATACGCTCCCTACAAATCAAATCATATATGTCCAAGTGCATAATAGAGCACACAAAACAAAAAGGAACATCGTGGACTGATCACACTGCCACAGATAGTGTCACGTCATTGGTGCCTCAATGACGCGGCCATGGTACCTTCATGGCTAGTTAGCTCGGGCATCGGAACAGAACAAAGGGTTCATATAGCATATCGAAACAAAACATATTATGTCCAAAGAAGATCATGTCTAAACAAAATGGATAAAATCATATCATAGCAATGTCAATTGAAGCATGCGTCAAACGAGTTCAAGGGTTCAATCAAATTTTCAAATAGGTAGCAAACGAATTACGAATCAAAGGCTAGGGAAACATATATAGGGATCTCAAAAGTGAAAATAGATACGGATCGAATGTCATAAGAATCCTTAAAAGAAAGGATAGAATATCTGTACCTTAACCAAATCAACGCGTACCCGAAACACAACTTACTCCTTGTTCGTATAATCTACATGAATTAAGGAATCGATTATTATTTACTTATATATAACTTATCACTATGATTTTTTTATTAGACTCACGTTTGATACGGAGCATACTCTTATTAATTTGTTTTAATTAAACGAGTAATAGGTATACCTGCATATTAGATCTTTTAAATGTTACCATATGATTTACTCCACGTAGTATCAATATAACTTATCATGATTCATTTTGAATACTTACAAATATTTAAGATTAAACTAACCAAACTTTACTTGTTTATATTTTGCCTTAGAGTCTATTAACAGCAACCTGGTACCTCAAATATTTAACACACAAATTATTATAGATTTTAGATTCTTATATAGTTATATCTACAAAATAATATGATATCATTATACATATTAAAAAGGCTTGATGTGAGACTCGCGAAATAACAATTGGTGATTTCCGATTACGATTTCGATATAACATATATCATGTATAATCTATGATGCTTATCTGAAGTCTACGTTTAAGTATTGAAATGATGGTTCAAGATTTACCTCGAAGCTAAGAGGAGATAGATCGATACGATAAACAAAAACAAAAACACGAGCACTAAGATAAACCGAGACACGATCGAAATTACTACTCAGGTGCACACGGACAATTACTCGTGCCAATCACGAACTATAACCCTCAAGCTATCAAACCAAAACCACACACGAACTAAAATCGAACACAAGCACACACCATAACTCAAACGAAATTCAAACCGAACTTAACCGAATACGAACCAAAGCACAACTCCAGAATATGATCAACACCTCACGCGATCCCACTCTCCATTAGCACTCTAATATAATTTTATTTATGCACTTGTATTTTGATTTAGGAGTGACTGAAATTTTGTTTTTATTTGTGATTTGAGAAAGAGATGTAACTGACATACATATTGGCATGCATATAACAGCTATACAAAACTAACTTGTCGAAACAAATGGATTTGAGAAGGGTATTCTTGACCTAGCATTTCCTTTGACTTAGTAAACATCAACGTGGGTTTTTTTCTTTCCAATTTGAACTTTCAATAACATGTTTTAGTTTGAATAATATGTCATGCCATAGTGTTTGTAATCATCCAAGTCATATTTTAACTTATTAATTCATTAGGATGTTTGTTTTATTTTGTACTTATTATAAAAGTGTGGTTATTATAATAATTATTATTGCTAATATCTTATAGTTTAAGTTAAGGGTATTATACCTATTGTCATGTGTAAAGCTTATGGGCTCGAGCCTACTTTGAATTCTTTTAGGGAATTTCTTAACCTAGGCCCTGCTGGTGGCTGGGTAACCTTTTCCAAAAGAGGTGAATCTGATGTCCTAGACTTATTTGTCAAACCGTTTACGAATATCCGTGCCTGGAAAGTCTAGTCTTTCTATATTCAAGATATTGTTGTTCTTGCTGAATACCCTGCCCTCGTTGATAAGGCAAACATATGTGATAGAAAATCCTTCAAGGACCCCCTTCCGTATACTATTCGTAGGGAACCCTTGTAGCAGCGTCTAGCTCATCACCCAATTGGTTCAAACCTTCCCCGGACCAATCCTTTACATGGCTGGCATTTTTGAACGGTGGGTTAGATCTCCTTCGGAACCCATTATCATGCGAAATGGACAAAGTATGTGTTGTTCAATTATGTATAAGTTAGAACTTACCCGCTGATATGTATCTTATATACTTTGTTTTGCAAAAATGGCATTCAGAAACTCCGTGGTTGCTAGAAAAGACAAGGATATGAGCTTCATTATCAGGTCTGCTAACGAAGGTAGCTTCGGCATGGGTTTTCCTTCAACATCAGTCAACAACAATGATGTTGACACAGCCTCATCAAATCCATAACCCGTATCCGCTGCACCTCCTACCCAGTTCATAGATAATACCACAGATTCAGATGATGCCCAAGTTGAAGAGGAGTAGATTGTGTTTGCAGGCTCGTCTGGTATTGGCGACATGGTACATAGCAGGAAAGGGCAAGGGTCAAGCCAAGGAAGACCTGCACCCAAAAGTAAAATATAACTTCCTACTCCTCTTTCTCAAACCACAAGGAATAAGGTGACCATGCTTCCCGCAAAGCCTTCGAAAGGAAAGGCTGCTACTTCGGAGCCTCTTGAGGTCTTTGATGATAAAATAGATCTGCATGGTTAGTCAATTATATTACCTTTTGTTTTAAATATTGTTTAGATATAACCTCTAACTTTCCTCTGTCTTGTTGCTTTTGTTTTTTAGGTCTTCCCAGCACCAAAGAGCTTCTTGATGCTATAGCCTGTCATATCATGGTTGAGCGAGTGACCCCTCAAGCCTGGACTAATATCATCAAAAGTATGAGCTTGGAAAAGCTATTAGATCTTCACGACAATGGCTATACCCGCCAAGCTGTGGTGGATAATCATTTGAATGATAGGGTGAGGGATTTGATCAGGGTTTACAAAGAGACAAAGAAGGAATTAGGATTGGTTACATCTAGGGAAGCCGAATTGAAAGCCAAGTATGATGGTGTTGTTATGGGGTTGGATGAGAATCCTATTGTTGTCGGTCTTCAAGAAGAGGTGAAGTCCCTTGAAGGTCAACTAAAGGATCATGAAGCAGACTATGGGAGACTACTTTTAGAGGAGAGAAAGTGGGCTAGTCAAAAGGAGAGGATTGTTGTGATTGAATCTAAATGTGATGGATTAGAGAAAGAGAGGTATAAGCTTGGGGAGATTAAGATAAAGTTACGAGAAGAAATCGATGGTCTGAAGTTGCGATGCAGAATGCTAAAGCAAGATAGGGCTGAGGTTGTCTCTAAGGTGGTTTCATACATAGCGATGAAACTACATCATAGTGATGATGTATGACAGGTTATGGGTAACCTCGTGAAGGCGACTATCTTCTTGGTCGATGTAGTACATTAGAGGAGATGGATTCTACAAAGAAACTGGTGGACCTGTTGAAGATCGAGTGCTAGCACTCATCTTCCGAGGAAGAATATAATGAGGCTGGCAATGCCTATGTTACGACCGAGTATCCATTCCTTGTCAAAGCTACAAGGGACCCTTCTACTGGGGGGAGACCTTCTACTGCTCTGAAGTACCTTCTTTTCATAGTAGCCCAGAAGATTGTATCCCACTCACTCAACAGCGGCAGTCTATGGTTAAACACTATGTCCTCTGCTCACTATAACATGCACGGAGTTGAGTGTATACATCTAATGTACTCTGAGGAATATACTATGATATCGCTTAAATTAGACATTTTTTGATATGGTTAGTTGTGGCTTTTATACTAAGCTTTTTGGTTAATTATAAGAACTTTGATTCTTAATACATCAATATTTGGATTATCAGGTTCATGGTACATGTGTGGAGAAAACGGAAGAATACAAGAAGTTTTAAAGCTTAACGAAGATGTAAACTTAAATTCATAGTCTTTCCGCACCTGTACAATGTTTTTGGTATAACTCGGTTTATACAAACTCAGTTTTGAAAGCAAATTCTACGTCATTCTAGTGGCCACGTGACCGAGAAACAATTATCTACATCTTAGAAAAACATTCAAGAACTGAAATTTTACCAAAACCGTTGTACTTTCCAATAAGTGCGGCACACTTTCTGTCTAATGCAATTAATTCACGAATTTGGCTCAGAATCCGTCCACGTACATCCCCAACTTGGTCCCTAAGTATTGTTTAGCCTATAAATACCTCCCTTGGGTGCTTGGAACGAAATATATCAGACACACAATCCATAGAGTTCACAAGAGGAAGATCCAAAGTCATGAAGAGGAAAGTTTGGCATCAAGGGATGAAGTATGCTGCACATTTTATAATGTGCGCTGCACTTGTGTCCAGCATTAAATATCCTTAACTGACAATCAGCCAAGTGTTCTGCATAATTATGTCTGTGCGCCACACTTTCCCCCTCGCTCAACCTATAAATAGAGTCATAATCCATCATCTCTCACACACACTTCCACAACAACTCTCCATCAATCCACCATCTAATCATGAATCTACAAGTCTGGTGACAGCACATTAAGGGTTCGGGTCGATTATAATTGATATCTTGGGTTATTGATAATAGTTTCCGATCTGGAAAACTTGTAATCGTTATCTTTGATCTTGTAAACGTTGGTACACTTCTATTATCTTTTGATATGAGAGTTTTTGAATTTTATGAGTTTAATATGCGTGCTACTTGTTTGATTATGGAGTAGTCGTTTCATGTTTGTTTGGGCATAATGTGATCTTTGATATGTACTGTTTGGATATGTGTTTATTAAAATGGTTAAACATGATTTGACTAAGTATATAGGCCGAAAGGGTACTTTATAAATCATTATTTTATCGTTCCAAAATATATATTGGTTATAATAACATATAAAGGCCAAAAGGATTCGTTGTTATTAATCGATATAATCACTAGTTACATTTAAAGGCCGAAAGTATTTGTAACTTGTGATATCTTTGCTTTTTAAACTTATAAACACTATCCGTAAACATTTCATTGTCTTAGTGATCATTCCCTAAACAAACATACCTTAATCATTTTCTTTAATCATCCTTTTACTGCTTTCTTTACAATATTCGATATATGCACGTTTTGGTTAATTTGATAAGTGACAATCATTTAGCCTTAGCACCTTAATTACAAACTGTGAAAACTACAATTCTCTTGGGACGACCTGGACTTACCTAAGGTATATTACATACGAAAGGGTATACTTGCATGTATTGTGTTTTTAGTCAAAATTGGTATTTCTAGTATTATAAATTTAAAACTTGTAAAACACATATCATGTTAGGAATATGAAAAAGTCTCGGTCACTACCAATATATCATTAAGTAGCTCATAGCATAATATTTAGAACTTAGCTAAGCTAACCAGGTCAACATAAGACACCCCTTATGTTGACCGGCCCTTGTAAGGGTATAAATACCCTTTCCATGCCATGGAAAGGGTTGTTGGTTCATTTCATAATACAAGTTTCTTTCTCTTTCTAAAGTGTTCCAAACTACTCTTTCTCTCTCTAGAATTTCCTTATCATTTACTCATCTTAGATTATATGTTTGATATCTTACATTTGGTATCAGTTGTCATGGGGTGATATCGTGAGATAGTGTGCATTTTTATCTTGTTTTGATCGTGCTTTTTGTCATTTTTAGGTCGCGCGTCTCATGAAAATAAAACCAAGACTTTTTGTGTTTAAAACCTTTTTAGTTTATGTTTTTAAGCAAGATCTAGGCCTAAGATACTTAGTTGTACAAGAAAAATCAAGGTAAACGTCAAAAAGGGTGTTTGTTAGGTGATTTTTATGTGTTTTTGCGTTTGTTTGAAGCGTACAAAATATGTCGGGTTAAAGGGTGCGAAATACGTATTTGTGCGATTTATACAGGTTGTGCGATTTATGTATGTGTGCGAAATACGTAAATCGTGTGATTTATTACATGTGTTTGTTTTCTTCGCGAAAAATACGTGTTCTTTTGCGAAACAAACTCTGATCACTTATTTTCCATTGTGCGAAATATGTCGGTTCGAAATATGTGTTGGGAACATGTATGCGATTTATGTAGTGTAACAGGTGTACGAAACAGGTTATGTAACAAACTGTGCGAAATATGTAACTGAACAAAACAAAACTCTGTCCAATTTACATAAACCGTGTGGAACATTACATTAACATAATCTATGCCAAACATTACAATGACATAAACCATGCGAAACATTACACTGACATAAACCATGCAAAATATTACACTGATCAGCAAAAGATTTTATTTTCTACGGTTTGTCTTAGGCTTTGTTTGTTTTTTCTAAATAACCTCTTCTAACATCTTTTCACCACTTATGTCTGCAGTCTCTCAGACGTTTTTTGTTTGTTTTTTTGCAGAGATAAGTGGTAAAAATCACTTCTAACCTCTTCAAAAATTCAGACAAAATATTTCACTTCTTACCTCTTCTCCTCTCTTCTTCTCACTTCTTTCTATAATAATTAAATAATTCATACTTTTTCTGGGTTTATACGATTTCAACCGTCTTAATTTTTTTGTACGTTTTTTTACGTTTTCGTCGATTTTAATCCGTTTTCTACGATTTCTATGTTTTCTCCGTTTTTTTACAATATATAATATTTTTTTACATTTTCATCAGCTATTTTACGTTTTTGTCAGTTTTTTTACGTTTTCGTTAGTTTTTTTATTATCGTCTGTTTTTCTACGTTTTCGTCAGGTTTTTTATGTTTTTTACGTTTTTGTCTGTTTTTTTACATTTCGTCAGTTTTTTTACGTTTCGTCTGTTTTTTTACGTTCTTGTCTGTTTTTTTACGTTTTCGTCTGTATTTTTACGTCTTTCTCAGTTATTTTACGTTTTCGTCTGGTTTTCTACGTTTTCGCCCTTCTTTTTACGTTTGCGTCTGTCTTTTTACGTTTTCCTCCATTTTTTACGTTTTCGCACGTTTTTTACGTTTTCCTTCGTTTTTCAAGTTTTCGTCCGTAAAAGTACGACAACGTAAAAAACAGACGAAAACGTAAAAAAGGACGAAAACGTAAAATAACTGACAAAAACGTAAAAAAATGACGAAAACGTAAAAAACTGACAAAACGTATAAAAAGTAACGAAAACGTAAAAAAAACTGACGGAACGTAAAAAAACTGACGAAAACTTAAAATAACTGACGAAAACGTAAAAAAAGACGACAACGTAAAAAAAACTGACCAAAAAGTAAAAAACTGACGGAAACGTAAAAAACTGATGCAAACGTAAAAAACTGACGAAAATGTAAAAAAAACAGACGAAAACGTAAAAAATTAGACGAAAACGTAAAAAACCGATGCAAACGTAAAAAACTGACGCAAACGTAAAAAAAACTGACGTAAACATAAAAAAACTAAAGAAAACATAAAAAATGACAAAAACGTATAAAACTGACCAAAACGTAAAAAACTGACGAAAACGTAAAAATACTGACGAAAACGTAAAAAAACTTACGAAACTGACGAAACATAAAAAAATAACGAGAACGTAAAAAAACAGACGAAAACCTAAAATAACTGACGAAAACGTAAAAAAAGACGAAAACGTAAAAAACTGACACAAACGTAAAAAAACTGACGCAATCGTAAAAAAACTGACGTAAACGTAAAAAAACTAAAGAAACCGTAAAATAAAACTGACAAAAACGTAAAATAACTGACGAAAACAGACAAAAACGTAAAAAACTAACGAAAACGTAAAAATACTGACGGAAACGTATAAAACTGGCGAAAACGTAAAATAACTGACGAAAACGTAAAATAACTGACCAAAACGTAAAAAACACTAGTAAAAAGATAAAGAAACAAAAATGAAAGAAGTACTTAATTAGAACAAAAACAAATGGTCTTCTTCTTTGCAGATGAAAAGCTTAGATGCACCTCTTCTTCTGCAGACATGATTTACAGATGAAGAGGTAAAACCTCTGAAAAAACAAACGAAACCTTAGTCAGACACTGAAAAAGGCCATCAAAATAGTTAAAGAAAGTCAAAGTAACAAATAGAGAGGAAAAAAAACGCATAGAATGGAAAAAAGTAATTTTATTAAATTGATAATTAGTGCCATTAGTTTTCTATTTTATTACAACTAAGCCATTCATTTAATTAAATTTGATCTTAATCCATCAAACTTGATCCAATGATCCATAAGTGTGTCTATCATAATCTACTTTAAGGTGTTTACCACAATAACGCC